>JAFBJU010000239.1:1186424-1331350 GCA_016785305.1 Colistium nudipinnis | reverse complement strand
TGCTAAACTATGAAGTTTTCACTTTTTTCACATTATTTTCACATCTACCTTATATTTAGGCCTTGCCGACTTTACTGTGCGAGTTTTGAATCTTCATATTTTTGGGACTTTTTGGCCGAAATGCAAGCCGTTTTTTTTGGCACAATTTTTGAATTATTTGACGACATCCTATACTATGACGTTTTCACTTTTTTCACATAATTTTTTCACATCTACCCTATTTTTAGTCCACGCGGATGCTTCTGTGCGAGTTTCGAGTGTTTTGAAATGTTTGACTTTTTGACCGAAAGTAAGGCTATAGTAATGAGTTTTTTTGGTACAGTTTAGAATTTTTGACGACATGCTAAACTATGACATTTTCACTTTTTTCACATCATTTACGCACCTTCCGTATTTTTAGGCTATGCCGATGCTACTGTGCGAGTTTCGAGTGTTTTGAGTTTTTTGAGTTTTTGGCCGAACGTAAGGCTATAGTAATGAGTTTTTTTGGTACATTTCAGAATTTTTGACGACATGCTAAACTATGACATTTTCACTTTTTTCACTTCATTTTCACATCTACCTTATATTTAGGCCTTGCCGACTTTACTGTGCGAGTTTCGAGTCTTCAGATTATTGGACTTTTTGGCCGAAATGAAGGCTATAGCAAGCCGTTTTTTTTGGCACAATTTGGAATTTTTGACAACATTCTAAACTATGACGTTTTCACTTTTTTCACATTATTTTCACATCTACCCTATTTTTGGGCCATGCCGATATTTCTGTGCGAGTTTCGATTGTTTTGAAATTTTTTACTTTTTGGCCGAAAGTAAGGCTATATTAAGGCATTTTTTGTAATTTTTTTTAAATTATTTTACGACATCCTAGACTATGACCTTTTCACTTTTTTCACTTTATTTTCACATCTATCCTATTTTTAGGCCCTGCTAATGCCACTTTGCGAGTTTCGAGTGTTTTGAAATTTTTGACTTTTTGGCCGAAAGTAAGACTTTAGTAAGGCATGTATTGTCAATTTTTTGAATTATTTGAGGACAACCAGTACTATGACGTTTTCACTTTTTTCATTTTATTTTCACATCTTCCCTATTTTTATGCCATGCCGATGCTTTTGTGCGAGTTTCGAGTGTTTTGAAATGTTTGACTTTTTGGTCGAAAGTAAGGCTATAGTAATGAGTTTTTTTGGTACAGTTTAGAATTTTTGACGACATGCTAAACTATGACGTTTTCACTTTTTTCACATTATTTTCACATCTACCCTATTTTTAGTCCATGCAGATGCTTCTGTGCGAGTTTCGAGTGTTTTGAAATGTTTGACTTTTTGGTCGAAAGTAGGGCTATAGTAATGAGTTTTTTTGGTACAGTTTAGAATTTTTGACAACATGCTAAACTATGAAGTTTTCACTTTTTTCACATTATTTTCACATCTACCCTATTTTTAGGCCTTGCCGATGCTTCGGTGCGAGTTTTGAGTGTTTGGAAATGTTTGACTTTTTGACAGAAAGTAAGGCTATACTAAGGTATTTTTTGTAAATGTTTTTAATTATATGACAACATCCTATACTATGACGTTTTCACTTTTTCCGTTATTTTCACATCTAATCTATTTATAGCCCATACGGATGCTTCTGTGCGAGTTTCGAGTCTTTTGAAATGTTCGACTTTTTGGCCGAAAGTAAGGCTATAGTAAAGCATTTTTTGTCAATTTTTTAAATTATTTGACGACATCCTATACTATCACGTTTTCACTTTTATAACTTCATTTTCACACCTTCCCTATTTTTAGGCCTTGTTGATGCTACTGTGCGAGTTTCGAGCGTTTTGAAATTTTTGACTTTTTTGCTGAAAGTAAGGCTATAGTAAGGCATTTTTTTTTCATTTTTTTGAAGTATTTTACGGCATCCTATACTATGACTTTTTCACACCTTTCCTATTTTTAGGCCTTGCCGATGCTACTGTGCGAGTTTGGAGTGATTCAAATTTTTTGACTTTTTGTCCGAACGTAAGGCTATAGTAAAGTATTTTTTTGTAATTTTTTGGACGACAGTCTATTCTATGACGTTTTTCACTTTTTTCACATTATTTTCACTTCTACCCTATTTTTAGGCAATGCCGATGCTACTGTGCGATTTTCGAGTGTTTCGATTTTTTTTACTTTTTGGCCAAAATTCAGTCTATAGTAAGTTTTTTGGCACATTCACATCACCTCCACCATATATTTTCGCATTCCAGGCTTTGCCATGCATGTTTCAAGTATTTTTTTAAAAATTTACTTATTTGACTTTTTTGAATTACATATTTCGCCAAATATGCAACGACAATGCCATTTTTCCCCTTTCCACTTGTTTACAACTCCACCGTATATTTTCCCATTTCTGATATTGCCATGCCCTTTTTTACATATTTTGATACATTTTCACGTTTCTTTTTGACATTTTAGGACAAAATACTGCTCTTCATTTTCTGCTGTTTATAAAAGAAACAGCATGTTATCCCAATTCCCTTACCAAATCTTCATTTTCTACCTGCTTTGTACCTGGGTTTTTTCTTTTATTCTTTTCTTGATCAAAGAAAAAAAAACATTATATACAATATTTATCTATAAGAAGCTGTGCAGTTGGATATGTATATACAGCAATATATCTATATATATTAATTTTTATCTTTGCATCAGATGTTTATTTTTCATAAATCTAATAATGCTTTAGCCTACATATTCATATACTGTATATTGCTCTATATGAATACAATAAAGCACTTCACTGAAGTAGCTCATACAGCATTTGTTTTGTTCTGGTGCAGGACAGCAAGCTGCCACGTAGAGACCTATTTCACATTCTTGCAAATACACCAGCTACATTCATAACAGCCGGAATACATTATGCTCTGTCATAAGGGAGAACTGAACACTTTCATAGACAACCTTTGGCTTCTGCATGCTTCAACTTTACACATTTTACCTTTGTGCTTTATTTACCTACCATGAAATCTTTAAACAGTAGCGATCCTGTACATTCTATGAATAGCATTTTGTGTGATTCATTGTTCATCCATGGGCTGCAGTGACATACAGGACAGAGAAAAAAACAAAGAGAAGGGAGCAAGAAGGAGAAGGAGGAAATGACCCTCCTCCTCCCTGTGAAAGGAGAGAGCAGTGGTGGAAAGGAGGGAGGAGGAGTGAGGGAGAGGGGGGGAGGGTAAACACACCCAGACACAGCCATGTCTGACAACCTCACTCACTAAAAGAAGGGTTGATACAAAGACTGTGCGACCGGCTGAAGAGACAGAGGAAAGGAGGGAGGACAGAGGCTATTAATGCAAAAAGACCGGCAGGGAAAAAATGGTGAAAGAGATGCACAAGAGCTGCATCAGTTCTCGAACACAAGGAACAAAAATCATTGTGTTCGTGAATGGGAGGTGGTTGAGCTCCACCACAAGGCTTGTGCAATGAGAAAGCAGGCAGACTGCAGTCGCTGCCGTTGCTGAGCCCGAATCCTCTCCCCCTCTGTCTCTCTCTTTCTGTCTCTGCCAGCTGAGCCTTGGTATGATTTATGGCGCAGGGTCCAGGGCTTTTGATTAGGATTTGGCGCTTTATGTTTTAGCAATGTTTTGCTGCAGAGGATTTGAGCGTGCTGTTATTTCTGATTGAACACAGTGTGCGACGTGGAGACTCCACCGCTTGCCGCTCTCAGGGCTGACACCACCATCACCACCCCCCCTGCTGCCTCCGGCTGTGTTTGGGCTATGGTCCTAACAGAGAAGCAGGGCTTCACCCAGATGCAGCGCACTGACTGTATGGGAGGTTAAGGCTGTAAACGTCAGCATGGGAGCCAAACAGATGAAATGGTAAGCTCCTATTTTATTATTTTAAGAATGATGTCAATACAGGCTTCTCTATTGTCTATGATGCATGGGTGCCTCAGTGAGGAAAACGTACGATGCCCGCATGAGGACTAAATTCAAGAAACAATATATCATAGTAATCATCGAATGATCAGCTTTAGTGTGTCTCAGTGTTAGAAATGTATTTCTCCATAACAACTGACATTGATGACCAAACTGTGCAGGTTATTGTTCAGTGTTTACAGTGCAGTAGGTGTGGGTGTGTCCCCGTATTACTGTGTGAGCTGAGCTGCCATTGCCTAGCAACCTTCGTCTAACTGCCATGAGCAACACTTCCATCACATGATCTGGATGACAGGTTATCAAATTATATTTCCAATGAATAATACAAGATGTTTTCTCTAAAGTTATGTAAGGGGACTATTAGGAGGTGAACATATTCTTAAAAGTCACCATCTTTTTAGATCTCATTTATCAGACAACATTACTTCTTAATGTAAGTCTTCTAGCTGCTCATAGTTTTAAATGTAATAGATGGTACCCAGATATTTACGTGAATATAGAACCACATAAAAAGCTCTGCATGTAAGAAATCCAACTACAATAAAAGTACATAAACATTCTATTTTTAGTCTATTTTTGAGCATTAAATCATGATTGGATTATTATTAATGATGCACTATAAAGAAGCAAAAGTGTATCTGTTCTCAGTGAAACTGAAAAGAGAAGAAGCAAAAGAGGTCTTGAAGCTCTGACTTGACTTGCAGCAATACATAGTATTTTATATTATCATATTTTATTAATGAAAACATTTGAATGTGAAAATTAAGTTAAGTTCACATCACAGCTATCAGATAAAATTTGTTGAGTCAAGAGGGCAATATTTCCCAGGAAATTTAAATATAAATATAATGGATAAACTTAAGTAAAGTACTTAGAAATTTGACTTACAAGCGGTACTCGGGTAAACGTGTTTAATAACTTTCCACCACTGCTGATTAAATGATGGTAATCTCTTGCACTGAAGCTCATCTCTTGCAAATCCCAGTGCTTAATCTTTGGCGAAGCCCATATGTTCCAAAACTATTAGTATGTATGTGTTTATTTAGTGCAACAGAAAAACCGTGAACATTTGAAATAAATGTGTTGAAGTTTATTAGACTGCTTCTTGAGACAATGATAGAGGGTATTTCAATGTCACCATCAGCAATGACAACACCAAGATACCTTTGTGTAAAACACTTAGGAATAAGAAACTCATAGCATTTTGACCTGGGGCACTCACTCTTACTAAGGAGCTGAAAGGACCTATTACATCTTTGGTTGGAGCCTGACAGCTGTAATGTGACATAGCTCTCCTGAAAAGTATAAGCTACCAAATTATATATACTTTGACTCTGCTATAGCTGCCTGACTATTTTGTCTGGTTCATTTCCTGGATCTAGACAGAAATATATTTTCTAACTTTGGACTTCACATACTACATCTCTGACACAAGTGTCACTTTTGCAGAACTGACAAGGAATAAATTACATAATTATTATATAACATAGTCAACGTACTGAGTTTACACAAAAAAAGTATTAAGGATACAAAAGCAAAGATGCCTTTAAGTCACAGATGGTGGTACTAGATCTGAGTTAGTTTGGCAAATGATTCCAGTATTTAATCTGAAAAGTATCTCTTAAAATGTATTCTTGGATCAATTTTATTTTTTAACAGTTAACAATAAAAGACGTTTTTACCTATAAGGGACAGTAAAATAAAATTAATTTTTAAAACAAAAAGCAACCCATTAAATGATCCCTAACATGTATAAGACAACACTTTACATTAGATTTAAAAGATTAAGATTAGTTTCAGAGATACTCTGGCATACAGAGTATCATCATCATATCATTATTCATAGAAATCACTAAAATGCACATAAAAATAAGCAAGTGACAGAGTGAACATTGACAGCTTTTGCTGTGTAATCTATCAGCCATCAGATAAGCAGCATGTACGGGAGGAACATGTTTAACCTAGCAATCTCTCAGGACATTTATTGATTCCTCAATACGGATGTATTACATAAAAAAAATTAAAATAAATCCTTAGTTTTAGCCTTAGGAGCAGGATAAAGAATTCTGTAGATTTTCTATCCCAGTGGCAGCATTGAGTTTAGATCGGTTTTCACAGAGGCACATTTGTTTTCCCATGCAGAGACAGAGGTAAAAAGACAGAATCCGCTTTTAAAGGGCCGTGCATAATGCCGAAGGTCACAGGCCACAGTAGCAGTATAATATTTCTTTAAACAGAGCAGAGTGAAGATGGCAGCTGGTTTAAACCTCAGGCTACTGGCGATGTTCTCAGAAAACATAAAAACATCTATTCAGAAATCATGCAAACATTATGTTTTGAAATGATGGCTAAAGGGGGAATAAACTATGTAAAGAATTTCCTGTGAGGGAAATGACAGAGGGGAATGCATTCTTTCTCTCACCATGTATTTTCTGAACAGGTTTCAATCCAGTTCTGTGATGTGTTTTCATTCATTCTATTATTAGTTAATTACTCTGTGATAAGCATTACTATGGGCATGATGCGTTGATAAACCGATATGTTTAAAAAATATTTGGGGGGAATGATTCATTCAGATTGTTGTGCTCTTCGGGGAGTTATTTAATTGCATATCTCCATCACATGTATCTCGGTGTATTGCCGCTCATTTGGCAGGAGATACAAACACCCTCGCTCATGCTTGTGCCCGCCATCTGTTTCAGTCTTAGCTCGGCCAGCCCTGCTCACTCCCCCAAAGAGGAGTATGTTATCACCCAGTCCACTGAGACTCCAAAAGAAAAAAACGTCCATGATCTGTCCGAGGACCACTGGGAATCTCGGGATGACAAATCTGAGCCGACAGAGAAGAAATCTGTCACAGGTTGGTTGGTTGCCCATCGGCTCTTGTGTGGCAAAGAATGACAAAGTGAATCCAATAATGAAAAAAAAAAACCCACCCTTGTGTCATCTTTCCTTTTCTTCTCCTCTCAGAGGAAGTGTCTCTTTGTGGATTGTGTCCCTCCCTTGGGCACAGAGGGCAGGAGGAAGAGAAGTCCTGGGAGGAGCAGCTGGACGCCCACCAGGAGCAGCTGGAAAAAGAGATGCAGGAGGCCAGGAGGATGGTGTTCCGCCTACAGGTAGGTCCCTGGTGATGGCAGACATAAAAGCAAACCATGAGCACACACAGTAGGCAAGAGAAAGACAGCTGTCCATTTTTTTACACAGTGAAGTGGTCTCCCCTCTCCTGCAAATACCAAGGATAATATATAGCCAAACGGATACAAATTATATAATCAGTTTCAGAAAAGAGATTGAACCCTTTCATTGTATCTGGGTCACCTCATTTTGCCACGGTGACTATGAACAGGCCTCTATTCTGTACTGTATGTGTGCGTTTTTGTCCTCAGGCTTTGCTGCTGCATGGCTCCCTCCCTGAGGAGGACCAGGATGGATCTGTGAGCTTCGGAGATAGCCGGGCAAACACGGAACAACAGCTGGTACAGTGCCCTCTCTCCTCGAGAAAACGAAGTGTGTGAAGTGTCTATGTCAGCCATTCCATTGTCAAAAAAAGTTTGCAGGCAGCATCATTCCTCTCAAGAGTGATCCCATAGAGCAACTCACGAGGCCCATCACCTCCTCATGCATTCTGACAGTTTTCCATTCTCTAACTACCCTGTCCATGCCCTCTCCCTCTGAAGGTTCTGATCCGCAGTCGTCTGGACCAAAGCATGGAGGAAGCCCTCAATCTCAAGGTACACTAAATCAATGTAATAGGCTTTATTACAATATTACAGCGGTCTGCTGAGGAAAGAAAGAAAGTCCCATTCTCTAACATCTGCCTTTGTTTATGTGGCTTTTAGAGGGAACTCCTGAGACACAAACAGGAGACGCGCCACATTCAGGCCATCAAGGTAAAGCTCTTACCCAAATTTTGTCCTTTATGCGTGATTTTAATATGGATTAGCGGATCGAATTTTTCGCTCTTGGGCACTCCCGAATTGATGATTCCACAGTTTCTATCATGCACAGCATCCATCCATTTTCATTTCCTCATTAAGCTGACCAGCGTGAGAGTGTGCTGCACATCACGCAGGTGGACACAGTCTATCCGTATTCATGTCTTCACCGGAGATGTCTTTGATCCCCTGCCTCTCGTTCTCATTAGGATGCTCTGCAGCAGCGCCTGGCAGTGCAGGAGGATGCTGTGCTGCAGCTAAAGCAGGAACTACTTCGATGCAACATGGCCAAAGATCAGCTGGAAGGGGAAAATGTGAGTCAAGTCATAATTTCCGTTTGACATGACAAAATTTATGCCCTGATTGACCCAGGGGTGCAGGTCGATGGAAGAGCAATACAGCACTCATATATCCCACTGATGTATCTGTTTGCAGGCCGAGTTCAAACACAAGTTGAGTGAACAGAACAAATTACTCAGTGAATATGAGGTATCGCCTTATATTATTCACACTTCCGTGCATTCCTGAGATACAAACATGCATATAAAACTTGGGTTGTGTGTCTGTTTTGTCACAAATGTCACAGCAACAACTCGGGAGGAAGGAGAGAATACTGCAGCAACAGCAACAAAAACTTGATGAAGCACAGCATAAAGCCCATGAAGCCAGCCTTGCACGGGTATGGAGCATGGGATACACTTCATAAAATGCACCCAAAATGTGGTGTAGTCTGTGACTGCTTGTAATCTAGAGGGTTGAAAACCCAGATCCTTTTTACTTTAAAAGTCTTTTTCCCATATTTTCACATCTGTTGTCTTTTTAACAGTCGTTCAGGTGTGAAAGTGGCTGCAGTTACAGTAACTCAGGGGCTTTGACATCTCCTCCATCATTCCAACACAATGCACTGGTATGTATCATCATTCTTTAGTGCAACCCTTCTGTAATAACAATAATACAACAATTTACTGTGTGATATTCGTAAAATTCCTGTGTACTTGTACATTTGGCGAAATAAAGAGATTCTGATATTATGATGCTTATAATCCAATTACGATTGTATATAAAGGCCTAAACTTTGGCTTGCATTGTCAAAATAATCAAATGCTAAGGTAAAACAGGTGATAGAGTTGCCAAATTGAACAATCTTTGGCTCAGTATCAAGTAGTGGCTGAACTATTTTGTGATTCTGACCGGTATCCGTTATTTATTTTTGGACAGAAAACAGACTATAAATATTCCTAAAACTTTATTTATAGAAGCTGCAATTTTCACAGGGTGAAGAGCTGCAGTTGGTCAGGGAGGCTCTGCGTAGTTTAAGGGACAGCTTTTCTGGCCACGATCCCCAACATCACACCCTGGACACTCTGGAACAGGGTTTGTCGAGTCTAATGGACCGATTACACACTCTGGACTCCCAGCGCAGACAGGACAGAGGGGTAAACACACACATCACTTGAGAATGCATCTAAAAATGTAGCAACATCTGTCTCCTGATGGATGTTGACTTCACAACAACGATGACATCTGACAGTTTAACATGATTAACTGGTTGTTGTTCCAGGAGGAATTTAAATCACCGGGACGCAGAGCCAACTCGACAGACCGTGACTCCTGGCCGCCAAGCTCAAGTGAGACAACAAAATCCTTGTTTTGTTCGGGATTTGTCATCCTCTGCAACATTTCAACAGATCTGGCATTATTGGCTGCGGGGCTAGAGCCAATTTAGAATGTGATGGAGAAAAACAATTTTTGCTGTGTTTTGTAATTATTTCCAGAAATGGCGCACTCACACAGCAGCCCAGGATTGGACACCTCTGTCTCAACTAAAGTGCTCTACTTCACTGATCGCTCCCTCACTCCGTTTCTCATTAACATCCCCAAAAGGTAAACTAAACTCACTTTATGCTGGGTTCATACAACATCATTTTTCCCTCACTGTTGCACAAATGACTTTTAGACAAATCGCTGTTTGGGTTCGATCTGGATTTTGCATATAGAGATGCTTCCTTCTTCAATGTATATCTTTGAAAAGTTGAATGTCTCTGTGGTAACTATGTGTGCATATAGATCATGACTGATGGTGTGTGTTCACAGGCTGGGTGAGGTGACACTGCGAGACTTTAAGGCAGCGGTAGACAGACACGGAAGTTTCAGATACCACTTCAAGGCCCTTGACCCAGAGTTTGGCACTGTAAAAGAGGAGGTAGGTGTTGGACTACTTCATTTCACATCAGACAAATGTAAAATGCCATGTAAAGAGTAAGAAATGCTAATAATAGCAGTGTCTGCTCTAAAACTTGAAAACACTATAGGCCTGATTTCTCACCCAGAGAATCTGATGGCACCGAGTTGTCGTTTTCAGTTTCTAGGCAGACCTGTGTAATGCAGATCATAAAGGTGAGTCTATCTTGGATATGTAAACGCTGGATGTTGTTTGTTTAGGTATTCAAGGACGGAGCAGTTGTGCCTGGCTGGGAGGGGAAGATTGTGGCGTGGGTAGAGGAGGACCACGGAGAGAGGAGGTAGAGCCCAAAAACAAGAGATCACTACAAACCTCAGTTGTTACAGCTGGACCAGTATTTCATGTGAAAAAAAGATTTGTGATGAAAAAGAAAAGTTATAATTCAATTAACAGGGACCAACGGCTCTAACACTATTTCGGTTTAAAACCATGTTTTAAAAGTAAATCTTTCATATGGAAATTGACTTGAATTTCACATTTGTATACCACTGTTTTTTTGGTGTTTTCAAGGAATGCATATCAGATATTGTTTACAGCTCATAAATTAATGTGGGCCTACTAATTATGTGTCTGGTCAGTAATGTTACTTGAAATAGTGAATTATAAAAAAAAGTTAACTGATTTACATAAAATACATGATAAACTAAAAGAGCTGTAATTAGTGCGTATGATAGTGAGTATGAACCTTTAAATAAGTGTTGACAGACATGTTCCAGTTTGCCAAATAGCAACGTTGTTGCCCTACATCTATTTTGTTGTTTTAATAAACCTGAATTATAGACACTGCGCACCAGCTTTAACCATTATCGCTGCTACTCATACACCCACATATTGATAAACAAAACCCTGAAATTATCATTACAGTCAATGTTTGTGTTTTGTGTTGAGAATTACATTTGCTGCTGCAATCAACCCACACAGAGGTATGTGCACAGTATGTGTTACAGAAAAACATTTTAGTTATGGTAGGGTCTTTTTTTTCTGTCTGTAACTTTCGGGTTTAAGAGTTGTATGGGTTTTCAATAATTTATTACAGGGATTTAATTAATTTTGTCCGTTGATCTTTATTGTGATTCGTTTTTCATAGAATTTACACAGAACTGCAGCTTCCTTAGCCCGATTAAGACTAATCAACACTTTGTATGCTTTTTTTTTTTAAAGCAGAGGGTCACAAAACATCCACTTTCAATGCAAGCCTTCGTTTCTTCTTGTGAAAGACTGCAGATGCAGTGTCCTCACTTACAGATTTTGGAAACTCAAGAAGCAAATAGTAAACATCCTCCACCTCCAGCAAAACATCATCCTGCAGAAGAAAAGCAATTCTTCACTTCAGAACAGGGGCACCAGTTATGTATTTTTTATGACACCCTACTAGGTATCGACACAGACTGGATTGTAAAGTGGTTCATTATAACTTTGTTGAAGGGAGTGTGTAACCACTCACCTTGGAAATTCTCAGCTGGCACTCCGACATGCAGCAAACCTTTGGCAGCTCCACTGTCAGCTCCACGCTGCGAGGAACTCCTGCTGTATCAGTTTTCACCTCGAGTTGGTACTCTGGCTCCCGAGGCCGTTCGAAAGAGGTGGAGATGACCTGGATGAAATCCTTTTTTTTGTTCTCGACTGGTCCACAGATAATTTGGGAAGCCGGCTTGTCGACTTGTTTCTCAGAGCGTAAAGAGGAAATCTGTTGCAGGAGGCCAGATGGGGTTTGACTGTCTGTAAAAAAAAACAAAAACGGAATGATATGGCTTATTAGACATTCTGCTAGATTGTAAAATATGGTTTTATTAGGGTATGAAACATATTGCTCTACCTGTGTCAGGTTGTTTGGAGGTGTTGTTGGAGGTGTTGGGCCACTGACAAAAACCAAGGCGGCGGTGCAGGTCCTCAGACCTACTTTCAGGGCTACACTCGATGACAGTGTACTGCTGAGATAACCTCAACCCTTGCTGCTGCTGGGCAAAACTCAGGGCCAGCATATACAATGCTGCTTTGTCTTTCTTGTTTTCCTCCAGCACTGCAGGGTTAAAGGCGACATCCAGAACAGTGTACAGGCCTGTGGAGGGGAAAACATCCAAATGCATTAGTTATAGAAGTTTTCTTTGTTACACCATGTTTGTTTCACAACCCTACTGTTTAGCTTGGGCTGCAGCACAGTTGGCTTACCTTGACTTTCATTTCCATTTGTTTCCAGTTTTCCAGCACATACAGGTGTTGGCTTGCTGGGATCCTGAGGTGCAGGTACTCGTCTCCAGCTGCATATGTTGATATACAACAACCCTTTCTTTGGCTCCTGTTAAGGACACAGATGGACTAAAAACAACTCTGCCAAAACCCATCAAATCTCTAACACATGAAAAGACTCCAGTGTGACAGCCTCATTGTGTATACCAAAAGTCAGATGTTTTGTATTAGGGGGATGACCGTGAAGCTGTAGGGAGTAATTAACTGAACTGTCAGAAAATTCAATGGCAACACCTTTAATAATCAATCCTTCAGTTAAGTATTTTCTTTGTAAAATAGTAAGTAAAGTAAACAGCAAAATGTTCTGGTTCACGGAGGAATATTTTCAATCAGGATCAGAGATTTACACCTTGAACTCACTGAGACAAGTTGTCCCAGATGCTCTGAACAATATGTTCATAAAAATATGCAAAAAAAAAAGTTGCGTAACGCACCGTCTTTCAATAAATAAAAAGAACCAGTCATGGAATTATTTCTGAAATGTTTATACCGTATTCAACTTTTAGAATAAATGATGAAATTAGTCATGGTAATCAAATATGAAATAAAGTCAAATTAAATGGATCAAAATAACGTGATGAGGTCACAGAACGTGGCAGAGCCGCACCTGTGCTCGTGAGCCCTAATTGCCACACAAACTCACGCGACGTCCTCGTGGCATGTGCGTCCGTTTTTTCATGTTAACTTCTGAATAACGGAGAAGTAGGAGACGACTACAACTAGTAAGCATTGAAGAACTCATCTTACTTACCAAAATGTCAGTGCACAGGCGGTAGTTGAGCTCCGGCGGCGCCGTGTACTCCGCGCCCTCCTCCATGCGTCTCTGGATGAAGCTGCTGTATGCTGCGTGGTCATTAAGGCAGAGCTCATCCAGCATGGACCAAAGGTGGCAGGCCTGCTGCAACACATCGCCTTTGCCGCCTGTGCAGGACATCTGACGGTAAGTCTCTTACTTTGTTGTTGATAGACACGAACTTTAATCGGCTGCTGGCTAGTGTAGTTTGCTCTGGAGTGAAAACAAAAACACCCAGAGAGGTTTCCTTCCTCCGTCTTTGTCTATCGGCAGTTGTCAAACTACTTTCAAGTGCATTGCCGCCTCTTCTTCTATCCCAGAATTCCGATTTGCACCAGAGAAACCTTGGAGAAACTAGGCTTAGTGTTATTTTAAAATGCCTAATTATAATTTAAAAAACAACAACATACAGAGCAACATTACACACTTGGCTGCAACAAACTACCACTCGGCCTATGTTGTCAGTTGCTATAGAGACTAGAGGACAGAAAGTAAGGTGAAAATGTTCTATTGATGTCACCTGGCGGTGTTTTGGGGAATTGCAGTCAACTGTAACTCAATTATGGCACGACACAGTATTGTGAGAGGTATAATTTGTATTAAGTACATGAAAAATATACATAAAAATGCATTTTGATGACCCCGTCTTTGCGTGTACATCATATAACAGACACAAAAAATAGATAATATAAACCATAATTTCCCAGTGTGTCAACCAGCAATATCAGTAGCATCCTTCGCCTTTTGTGCCTTAGTAATTCTGTAAAGAGAGAGAGTCATTATTAGCTTCCAGTGTAAAAACTGTAATTATATTCCATTGTGTAGTTTCAACACATTCCATCTTTCTGTTGATAATAGAGGAATCATGCAAATGGCTGTGCGTCATTCATTAGAGCTCTCTGCTGGTGTTGCTGTGGTGTATTGTCATAAGTATGGATGTAAATGTACTCCATGACAAAAATCCTGCATTCAAAAAAGTATTCTGCAAAAGGTATCATTGAAATGTAAGTGCATCATCTTAGCATCAGTTATTGGGGAAGAGGACTCTAAATATTGGTTGATGTGAACCTCTGTTTGATATGATTCTTAATATGTTGAATATATTATATTCATAGGTTTGATTGTGCGTTTTGTATGCAAATGATTTACAATATATAATGCTGGAAAATGTCCATTATATTGACAATTAAAAGTGTAAAATAGCATCAATGGAAATAATCAGAAATAGTAAAGTTACCTGCTTCTGTACTGCATAAATGTTTGTTTTATTGCTGCCAAAAAAAATCATAAAGTATGTTTACCTCAATCATGTCGTAGATCCAGCCCAAAAATTCTGCAACTTTGGTGTAAACCCCCGGATGGTTTGGCTCAGCACACCCTGTACCCCAGCTAACGACCCCTACCAGCCTCCACACATTTTCTTCCTGGCATACCAGAGGGCCTCCGCTGTCCCCCTAGAGAGGTTAGCACAGCACTACACATTACAGACTGACCCAGCTTTCAATATAGCAACGTTTCAGAGTTAGGTTAGCGAATCAGAAAATAGTCTCAAAAATACTCCTGCAATGCTAGTAACATACACCTTACCTGACATGCGTCTACTTTTCCCTCTGTGTATCCAGCACAAAGCATCCGTGATGTGATCTCTCCGTTGTACATGCACGAGCTGTTACACCTTTTTGTACTTATTATGGGAACTGGTGCCTCTTTCAGAGTGTCCGGTGAGTGAACTGAGCAGGAAAAGAACGTTAGGGCTGATCCATGAGTACTCTTGGATCAGTCTGCCATCGTGTGTGAGATAGACTTGTAGCAGTTGTATATTTATTTGAGTGCTGCTTTGGCATGTGACTTACCAGCATCAGGCTGAGTGTATCCCCATCCAGAGATCCAGCACTGTGTTCCGCCTGGGAGATCGTAGTCGTATTGTGGCAAGCACACCGGCCGAATTGTATCTAGACAAATGGAAGAAATATGCAATACATTTTGTCGTATTATAGTGTAATTCCAACAGATTGTAACATAATAACAAAAAATATGTTTTTTTTTTAAGGCTATCTTATCCTGAAGTTTTTTCCTGAGACAACACTGCACTATATATTTTTCCCCTGTTGTGGTTTTGTTTACACTCAACACTGAATACAGTTGAGTTTACAGAACTAGCGTTTGTGGTTTAAAATCCTTTATCCCTTTGATTTATAGTGTATAGAAGTGTTCATTGTAGTTACATAAGTTGGTGTACCTGGTGATGAGCAGTTCTTTTGTAGAGCTGCACTGTCAGCTTATTTGTTGAATGCAGCGATTGTGAAGAGGCTCTCACACTGACCTGAGAAATTCAGCGGGGTACGCAATTTCATAAGTGCTATATCACTGTCATGGCTCCTGTGGTTGTAGTTCTTGTTGTAGATGATCTTTTCCACAGCGTATCCTGTGTGCTGGGCCACTTTAGCCGAACTGCGTGTGACAATACCAGCATAGACCACCCAGCTGGAAACCTGAGGCAGCCTGTAGCTGACATTCGAATACAGAAAAGAGGGGGCAGATACTCATAAGTAGAGCGAGTAGTTAAATGTCCAGTGTGGCGCAGATGTGAATGACTGATTATCCCCCTTCATAGATGTGGCGGCCTCTGATTTTGAGAGCTAGTAAGGTCTGCAGACTTACTTGTGTACACAGTGGGCAGCTGTGACTACCCATTGACTGGTGATGATGGAGCCTCCGCAGGTGTGACGGTTGCTGTAGTAGAGGCTGACCTGCCATGGCCACCTGCCCAGTGTTGCCTCCACTCCCCCGATTATCCTGGGCAACTTTGCTCGTGTCCCACACTCTACACAGAGACCCATTCATAATTAAAAAAAAAGTTGAATATGACAGGTCAGAAAGTGCTGCAGAAAATGGCATCAATCACCCCCTCTCTCACTGACGTAAATATTTTATTTTTTTCAAAGGCTTGGCTAAGATTTACAGGGCTTTGTGTTAATTGCAAAGTCAAACAAAGAGTTATGTTTAATTTGCTCACCAAAACATTGCAAAGCGATAACCTTCCCTGCAATACAGCTCCCCCTAAATGAAAATAAATTGGATAACTAATGGCACATAATTAATGTGTTGGTTGCCACAGCTATCTCTGCATCATTATTAGTACATGTCCTCAGATAAATTACTTTACCTGAATTGCCACATATTTTCCAGAGTGCTCTTGTGCTCTGGGGTAATTTGTATAAATCCGTCCGTATAGTTTGGCCCTATATCAGTTAGATTCACTCCTTTCTGCTTGGTCAGCCTGGTAGGAAAACATTTGCCAAAAATGGTGGAAGTGAGAATTCGGCATTTCAGGCTAATTACGTGTGAAGCAAAATTGCAAATGAGGTATTAACAGATCATAAATAAGACGAGCCTTCAGCCTACTTAGATAAACATGTATGTTAGTGGTCAAAACCACTGCTACGGGCCGATTAGTAATCATGTCAGGAGTGCAAACCTCAGATACCCCAGCTGCCTGCAGACCAGGGTTCCCAAGGAAGAGTTCCACCTCTCATAGCACACTGGCAGCCAGGTGGGCAGCTTCCCCAGCTGGATCTCCAGGAGGGAGCTCTCCGGGCTGATTCTGTAAAACACTGAACCTGATTGATTGAAAATCCCTCCAGTGACCAGCCCTGTCGACCGTAATGAAGGAGCTTCTCATATGAGTGGGAAATGATTTGGAAAAATCACGACTATGTATGCTGATGTAGTTTATACAAACTCATCCTTATGTGTGGCGCTTTAGTGTGGGCAATTTCTCAAGATTGAAGAAAAGATAGCGTGTGAATGTTAATTGTGTTGTTGTTCTACCATAAATCACTTAAGAGGTGAACCATAAACAAGTAGAATGACCGTCCATAACAATGACTATGTCTACATGAACTAATCAGGTTAGTGATTTTATTCTAAATAAGGCATTATTTAGATTATGATGTTTACATGACCTGCTAAAGAATGTTCCACAATTATCACTTCAATACGACCATACAATCCAATTAAGACTTACTGTTAGGGCTGATTGTAGCTTGCATGTTTACATATTGCAGGAAAGATCAAGAGTACCACATATGTCTTAATTTGGTTAGTGCTTATTCTGAGAGTGTTGGGGTATGGTAATGGGAACATGTTGCCATGGAAGTGTCTTAGTCAGACTCAATTTTCCATACTGTATTGTTGCTATATATGTACACACACACACACACACACACACACACACACACACACACACACACACACACACACAGATATATATAGATATATAGATATATATATATATATATATCTATATATATATATATATAGATATATATATAGTAAGCTCAGCCACGACACAATTCTGCAGTTTTTGTTATTTCATGGAAACTGGATAATGGACCAAATAGAGCAGAGAACACAGACCTTTTCTTGGGTCTGAGATAGAAATATCCTCTGTCACATTGCAGAAAGATGTCTCCTTTGTGTCCCCAAGTCCCACTGGACTTTGGGAGGAGGAAGGCCTCAGCAGAAGTTTCACTATATTTAGTAAAGATATAGTTAATTCAATCAGGTTAATTGTTACTGAGAAACAACATTTCCTAAGGCAACTAGATGGTTTCCGGGAATCAAGGGCAATTGGATTTTGTTGACACTTATAGATACAAAAGAGTACAAAAAGTATTTATAAAATCCAAGATATGCAACCATTATGGAATTGAGGAACATTTTAATAAAGTTATATGAGCAAATTGTAAGGACCTTTATTTACCCACAAAGTTGTAGTATCAGTTTTGTTGATATAATAATGTTCAATGTTTACCTGTAGTAAATGGGAATAACTCATCATTCGAGAATTTAAATACATTTCAATTCCAAATTGTGCCAGACCAGCAGACCAGGACAATACACCAGCCAATATTAGCTCATTGCAGATGTTGGGGCATTAACAAATAAAGTCCAGAAATGGACAAAAATTTAATAAAAGATAAATCTGCAAAGATACAATTCAAATCTGTGTCCCTAATAAATAGTTTGTCAGCCAGAGAGCAATTTTTCAGTAAGAAAAATGCCCTGCCTTAGTCCGATCCACTATTTATATGACTTGCTTCAAAAATGTTTGTCATGCCAATATATTTCTGTCAAATTAAGAGATCCAACAAGTAGTTGATTGAGAAAATTTACTTGCAACTTTTATTTTTATTATCATTAATTGTATTAAATAAATAAAACATGCAAACTGACAGGAAATTAAATCAAAGGCATTCAGGTTTTGGATTGTTGTTTCATAGATAAAACTAATAATTGATCATCTGGGGGAATAACTGGTACATCGGTAATGAAAAGAATTATATCAAGAATTATTGCAGTCCGACATCAAATGTATAAAACTTGTGGCTATTGTAGTGGTCTCAGACATCCTCCCATCACTTGAGCTCTACTGTGTAGTAGTTGTGGTAGCTCCCATTCATTCCCAGTCACTGTTAAGCTAATTAAGTGATTCTTGCTTAGAGAGAGTGACTCACCTAGAAACCAGACACCTACAGCTAAGCCTCCTAGGAGCCCAACTGCACACACAGCTGCCAGCAGCCTCAGCAGCCTGTGAGCTAGGGCAACAAGACTGGAGTTAATGCCTGCTGATCCATGAGCTGAGAAGTATTAATAAATGTCAGCTGTTACATACAGTATATGGCACGCTGGCACATAGCACTGAGACCGACACGCACAGCAGTGAAAAGTTGAAAAGCAAATCTCCACCGTGACATTTTTATGATAAAGCCATGCTTGTTCTGGCCTATTTCTCACTTAACTGCAGGTTCAGTTTGGTTTGAGTCTTAACCCAAGATGGTGTGTTTTATCAGCTCTGTTGATGTTGTGTTTTTCGACACTTCTGCTACTCTAGTCTGAGGCTTGATGTCAGTTGGGTTGTGCACTGGTGGAGCTTACCGTGAGTCGTAGAGGGAGTCCCTTTTAACCAGCCCTGTTCTCTCCCGGTCCCCGCAGCGGTTCCTGCTGTTTTGTCTAAACGAAAGGGATGACTGACAGCTGTCGGGTTCTCAATCACTGATACCGCGTCTCCATCAACACTCTGCAAGAAAAAGAGCAGGCGGGTCAGACGTCATGTACAGCGCGTTCCTCTTTCATAAAGTTTGCAAAACTTAGGACAAAGCTGAACATCTGCTCCTTGACAACTTTGCACCCCTTTTAAATTGTGTAATACTTGTCAGCGCTGTAATACTGGGTATTAGCTGCCCCTGACCAGTCCATAAGGAGGGAGCTGTATACAGGTGCGTGTTGTATAATAGAACAGCTGAAGCCTTAAAATGCTTGTTTGGTTTAAATTTAGGATTAAACACATTGCCTGCTTCTGCTCTTATCACTCCGGAGTTGCGGTTGTTCCTCACCTAGGAACGTCTGCCCCTGAAAGCGACATCTTGAATGATGCAAGTCTGGTGTAAGGACTACACGTGTAAACAGCAGCTGCTACCACAAATTGTGAAGTAGCAGGGGAAGGTCACAATGTGCGAAAGGTGTTGTTGTCAAAACGGCTTACATTAGACAGATGAAGCAAGGCGTAGTGAATATTTAGTGTGTGTCCCCCCTCCCTCCCTTGTCTCACCATTGTTCCCCTGCGTACAGTCCTGAGGAGAAGGCAGCGTTGTCCGTGCTCATCTGTTGGCCTGTGCTGGAGGTAGAGAGGTCTGTCCTGCTTGCAGTTGATGCACCATTTGCCATTTAACAGAATGCAACTCCGGATTTTCCCTTCACAAAGAGACAATGAGGTCAGCAGCGGTGCAGAGAATGAGGCTGTTGTTTGTCCAGGGGGGTCATGGGGCCTGTGGAAGCAAGCTGAACCGGGTCTTTGTAGGGGGAGCATCTCCAGAGATACCTCCGAGCCCACTATTGATAGGACACCAGGGGGGTTGCTAGGGAACACGTGTTCGCTCTGCCAAAGGATTGTCTATTTTCACCTGAGAAATATTAGCTGACAGTCTGTAGGTTCTGAGAAAAGGTCATTATTGCAGATTGTTGAAAAGTCTCGCATCACGTCAATCCCCATCACCTGGAATCCAAAGCTGTTGTCTCTCAACACTCAAGAAGAAAATGAAATCTGTTCTGTCTGCTGGCCTGGAGATTACTTTCTCCTCTCTTCACCCTTTAACTTTCTCACAGTCGGACTGGGATTTTTTTGTTTCTGGCTCTTACTCGTTTTAAGTACAGCACAAGAAATGGCTTGGAGTGGCTTCAAAGAGAAATAAATAGAACACATGGTTAACAACTGAAAAGAGGACAATGTGCTATTTTAAAAATGGTTAGAGTAGCTTGTACTTACAGAGATGAAGTCTTCACTTAATTTCCTGAAATGTAAATACTTATTAGATCTCTGTAGCGACAGAAACATTTGATACAAAGGCTATTTATGCATTCCCCACGTGTGTGTGTGGGGATTAGCAAGAGTCCAGATGAAAAGCAACGACTGCCAGGAGAGAAAATTCTTCCCCATCTGACGGTGAAGGCCAAACTCCAGTAACGGCTTTTGTTAGACATCATTTGAGGAAGATGAATCAAGTCATTTTCACTCAGTGTTATCACATGCAACATTTTGTATGTCATCCTTTAAAGACAAATGATCAAGTTGAACATTTTGAGTTGTTATTTTAATCAGTTTCACAAGATTTCTTTTAGGTTGTATTTTCATTTGTCAAGCTGTCTTGGCAATCATTTTTCAACACAATGCTTCAAATTTTAAAGGGAAAATAACAAAAAGTCATGAAGTGAATATGGTCTGCATTCATTTTGATGCATTAAAATGCACTTAATATTTTTTTTTTACACTAAATTGTTAGTTTATTGCTGTATTCCAAAACAAATAATAATTAACAAATACAGCACCCCTAAGCTGAAGTTAGGTATCAGGGTAGGACTGTTGTTAAAGACTGCATTAATTGTAGCGAGTACATATGCTATGATACACATTCTTTAATATTTTAAGAAGCGGCCATGAAAACTATCTAGAGCAGTAACCATCAACAATGTTACCATGCTCCGTGTTATTGAGTAACTGACACATTTCACTTCCAGTGCTCTGAAGAGGCCGTCTGCGACCCAGTTTTGTTGTCGTATTCGTGCCTCTGTGTGTCCAAATCTTGAATGTCAATGTGAAGGAGGAAACACTTATTTATAAGGTTTGGCCAACTCTTGCCTCAACATCTTTTTGTTCACCCCACTGAGGCATTGATTACTTGATTTTGAGGCCTTCATGGAGTTATGCCATTGATGCTGGAAGCATATCTTTCTTCCCAAGACTTGGATGAGACGGCAGGAAGCCAGTTAGTTTGGGTGCGAAAAGCTATGTTACAGTACTATGACAAAGTTTATGTGTATATGTATAGGACATTTTGGTGTGTGAACTCCAGTATTCATGCTGAGCTGACTGTCTCCTGGTACAGATATGACATCCTTTCTAAGTATCTAAAAGGAGAGCCTATAACATACCCGGTAATATTTTCACAAAATATCAATTAGTTAATACTGTTTAATGTAGCCTTTACTGTGGTCCCATAGTTGTTTAGGCTTCCTATTTTTTTCTTTTGAATACTTGTTTGGCTAAGTTTGTAATTATACTATTTGGACTCATGACATACGCTTAAGATTTTATTACTAATACTTTTTCAGGTAGTAGGTGTTTCCTGTGTAGTTGCCATGTTGTAGTTGCTAGCTTTTTGGGATTGGTGAATAGCACTATACATTAAAGAGCAGCCTGGCACCAATTAGTACTTCTATTTATGTGAGACAGACAGACACAGCAATAGAAATAGAGACGGAGACAGACAGACACAGCAACAGAAATAGAGACGGAGACAGACAGACATTGAGACAGACACAGACAGATGTACGTAGAGACAGACAGACAGAATGTCACAACAACACACACGCTGCCAGGTTCTCTCTCTGTGATTTAATAATTGTATTATTCATCTGCCAGCCAGTTAGCTCTGCCTTCTGTGGAGCAGTAACTCCTCTGTACCCAAGCACATTCTGATCTGCATGTCGTCTGTGGTGCTATACTGCCCTCTTGTGGTAAATGTAAGTATTTCTATGTGGGATTACCTTGATTACTTCTTGTTTAAAAGTTTGAAGACTTTGAAATATGAAATAAATTACAGCCTTCATAAGTATTGTGAGTGTATTGTATTCACTCTTGGGAGATTAAATATATAAGGAAAACAGTCGGACACTGTTTTTTGTCGTAACCGTGTTGTGTTTTGGCTCTAATAGTTTTTGACAACTATTTAAACGGGCATTTTGTCGTGCAGCATATTGTAATTACAGGACAATGCATTCGTGACAGGTCATAGTGTGAGTGCAGCCTCCTCATAGGCACTAAATGGTATGCAGTAGTGTCTTCATTGAAAGTGGCAGGATGAATAAATAGCTGTCATGTATGTGTTTGTGTCTTGTCTTGTAGAGGCTAATGATAGCGAGGGTGGGTAAGAGCAGAGCTGCTCTCCACCAGATGGTGGGAAATGTGGTTTGTTTTAGCTGCCCACCACGCTTGCTCTAATTAAACAAAGTAGATTACATTAGCACTGGCTCCCACTCAATCTGTTCCTCCACTGACTGTGCCCTTGCACTCAAAGTGGGTTAGATATTGGAGGTAAAGGAGTTACAGATGTGAGTTTCTTTTTCTCTGTCAACTTTAGATTGTTTTTTATCCAGCATATTTTTTTTTGAGCAGTTTTGAAAATCAATGCTTTTTTTCAACGATTGAAAAAGGTTCCATCTTTCCACAAACCTTTTACAACCGATGTTGACATAAGTTTATGTAATCAACAAGTCACATGGCATTAGATCTACCATGAAGCTCCCAGGTAGGGATGCACCCAAAAGGTCTTGTAAATGGTCATAATTAATTGAGCAGTGGGTTATTTAAATTATAAACGGGATGTCTGGGTTAAAGCTGGGTTTTCTCAGCTGAAGTTGCTGTTTCATTTGTTGATGCCACATGTAGCTGTAAAAACTGAAAGAAAGGAAGAAGAAAAACCTGAATGTCGTCACAAGTTTTAATTAGTTTTCTCCAGCTCCCAGTAAGTATTGCTTATATCACTGGTTTGTGACCTTTTACAAAATATAACAATAATCCACTTGTAATCTGTATAAACTTTACAAGCAAAGACTGATTTTCCTTTGTCATGATATTTAATTAGAAAGTTTTTAGAGTAATTAAGAGGTACAATTATTCAGTGCTTTAAATGGATAACATCATTTGTTATTTGTCTGCCACATTATACCATAAAAAGTTTTCTTTCAAAGACATTTTCGGTTTCAAGGCTGTTGTGTAGTGGACATATGTTTAGCCGAAAGATGGGAGCAGAGCTGCATATTGTGCCTGAAATGTAGCTAAAATAATCCCCACTGTGCAGGGGAGTTAGCTGAAAATACTGCACGCATTAGAAAACAAGTGAGCGTAATGACTGTAGAGAAAAACAGTAAACACTGCAGGCTGGTATTCGGCTGAGGGGGGTTGAGGTCATATAGCTAGAAAACAGGATAGACAATTAAACAATAACAGCATACTCGGAGGGTAATTCATGAGAAAATTACGAGAAAGGACAATCAACATGCTGCACGAGTACAATAAACTGTAAAAAGAAAAAAAAGGCCAAACATTAAAAAAAATTAAAATAAAAAATTACAACAATGAAATGTAAAGTAAATGCTGGTTGTAATTGAGATATTTCATACTCACTGTGAGGTGCAGGGAGCAGAGGTGGGCCTAAGATACCTTGGACAGGTTCTGAGCTCCTTCCACATCTGGGATTAAACACAGGCCAGCTGTGGCTCTGGCAGAGTGCCATCAGAGGTCACCACAGCGCCTGGAGTGACTCCAGCTGTTTGCAAGTAGCCCAGACAGACACACAAACTCTCTAAACAGCTTGAGATTGTGAATGTTTGTGGCAGGAGCCAATAAACCCTTAAGAGGGATCAGCCGCATTGGCTTTGTCCAGATGATGGGCAGAGCTATTGCACTGCTGTAAAAGCTAAATGTTCAGGTTGAATTAGGATCTCGGAGGCTGTGGAGAGAGGAGCCTCACAGCACAGCATTCATTCCAAAAGGATACATGAATCCTGGGGACATTTGTGAAGCTTTTACCAAGCATTAGGAAAAATTAACTGTTTAATAAGTGAGTAGTTAATATAGATACGTAAAGGTAATGATAGAATGATTGAAGTAGATGGATTACTGGTCAGGATAAATCATTTACCTATTTACTTGTTTTCTCATTTACCCAGATCTGCTGCCTTGGACACTCGGGTAAAGAGTGGATCAACATTTTCAAATAATCCCCACTTGTTGAGGCGGGTCAAATGGCGGGGGAGGCTGCCGGACAGACCTGGTAAACCCAAGCGGTCTCTCAGCGTGAACTGGGAATGACTGGCGCAGGCCCCTGTCTGGGAGATCTTCAACTCCCTCCCCCGGAGGAATTTCTCATGCATTCCGGGGGAAGCGGGGGACATTGAATTCGAGTGGACCATGTTCAAAGCATCCATTGTAGAGGAGGCTGGCGGGACCTGTGGCCGGAAGGTCATCGGAGCCTGTTGTGGTAGTAACCCAAAGAACCCACTGGTGGACACCATCAAGAAGGGAGGCCGTGAGGCTGATCTATTGACACCGCACACAGGTACCGGGAGGCCACAAGGGTTGCAGCTGTGGTGGTTGCTGAAGAAAAAAGCTCTGTCCTGGGAGGAGTTCGAAGAGAGCCATTAACAGATGAAGCAGAGTCTGAAGACTTGGAAGGACATTTATCTATATCTATGGTGGGGTCACTGAAGATGAGATTCTCCCCGAGATGCTGAAGGCCCTGGACATTGTGACAATGTTTTGTCCAACATGCCTCTTCAGTAGGTCGGGGACAGTGCCAGGTGAGTGACCTTTGCATGGACGTGAGAAGGGGCGTGGGTTTTTGACCAATGCGACAGCCCTCTAGGTTGTTGGGCTCTCTTGCACTCACTTCCTGTGTGGTTTGGGACGTAAGCAGGAAGTGAGTGAAAGATGGCTCAATAGCCTCAAGAGGTTGCTTTCATAAAATGTATTTTTGACATAGCCTGTCTTTTGGATTTTAATATCTGTGCTTCTCCTCTTCGCCGACCGATGGGTGGTGCGAGAGGGGAGTCTGGGATTCCTGCATGTTTTGGTGAAGCGAGGCCAGCGACTTCTGAAGAAGAGAGTGGAGTGGAGTGGAGTGGAGTGGCGTGACGAGAGCACGAATCACAGGTCTGTTTTATTTTATTATTTATTTTATCAAATTTATTTTCTGGCTGGTTAGATTTCCTAACTGAAAAAAGACTAAGTTGCACAGGACTGCAGAGCATTAAAGTCGATGAGTGCTGAATTGAATTATGAATTGGCTGTAGATTGTCGCGTACCACTTTAAATTAGTTTTTGTGCACACTAAACTACATTTGGTTCCGAAATGGGAAATTGTTGTGGGAAATATGAAGTAGAGCTAACGGGGGACGATAACTGTATAAAGATTTGGCTGTCACACCAACCAGTTAACATGTGTTTAGTAGACTTGGAAAAGGCTCGTGACCGTGCAGGATCACGTGGGGTTTTCTGTAGGAGTATGGGATACAGTATGCCATCCAGTCCCTGTAAAACTATAGGGAGAGCTGGGTCTGCATTCTTGGCACAAAGGCATGGGTGTTGGACTCCGCTAAGGTTGCCCCTTTCCCTAATATCATTTTTCTCCGTAGGATGGCGGGGCTCAGTCTCGGAGATGAGGAGCTTGGTCATCCAGTGGGAGCTCAGAGTCGTGCCGCTGCTCATTCACATCCACAGGGGGCCAGTTGAGAGTTGGGGCCTCTTCTTTGGATGCCCACCGTGGGCCACCCTTTGGAGGTTCACCGGACAAGTCCTACTGGGAGAAGACTTTGGGGTAGACCCAGAACACGCTGAAGGGGTTCTACATCTCAACTGGCCTGGAAACACATCGGGATCCACAAGGAGGAACACATTGCTGGGGTGAGTAATGTTTGGAGGTGCTGAGCCTCTTTAAATAGACACAGTTGGGACATAATGGGCGGTACTGAAGATCAGTTTGAGGTTATCTGCGAGCAGCACATAAGCTAGGAACCATTGTCATACACTAGTTTCACTATTACACAGCAGTAACAGCAAATGAGGTAGAATGCGAAAAATAGTAAATTGTTTTATTTTATTTTTTTTGAACCATGCCACTGAACACAGACGCATAGAGAGTTGTGCCTGAATCCGCACTGAGAAAACACTTTCACACACTGTGTTACAAAGCTGTAATGAAGAGGGATTTTACTGCACACATGGCAAGAAGAACAACCCTGATTGGATACCAGGTCAAGCTTTGATCTGGCCCTGAGGTAGACAGACATTGACATATTCTAAACAATGCTAATCACATCCTTCTAGGACACACCAAATAAAAGGACATCTTCATCATCACGACATAGAAAGATCAAAGAAAAAACCCTTTTCAAACAAAAGTGCTCTATTTCTTTTGGTCCACCAAGGAAATCCATTAATAGTGCATGTTCATGTAGAATAGATACAGTGAATGTGTGTTTGCATGGCACTGAGTGTTGGTGGCTACTTAAGAAGGCATTGGTAATGCCCACATGACGCCATGATTTGCTATACACACCGTTTTCATCCAAAGATCTCAGCACGCTGTCACTTTGAAGGAAACAATCCGAGACAAGAGTGTACTTTTACATCAAAATTGCTTGGAACTTGCATCAGAGTACCAGCCACCATCACACTATGTTGCTTCCAGTTGCAATGTTCAGACAAAGTGGATCCACATGGCAGTCTATCTTTAAGTAACAATGAACAAACACCCAGAAACACCTACCAACAGCACAGACCCATGTACTCAAGCACATTGATGTTCTACTTATAAAAGAGGCACAAGGGAGGGATCTTAATTCAAATCAGACACTTATAAAACACACACTTTGAGATGTTTTTCAAATCATACCAAATGTAAACAAATAGCAAATTACTGTAATACAAAAATACAACATGTTTAATTCTATAAGGCCTGTGCTAGGCTCACATAACGGAATAACATACCAGGACAGTTTGTACATTACAGCTACACTACAACTGACAATATCCTGCTCATAGTGATTCAATGTCAGAATTTTCTTTTCGTGTTTTGTAAAAAAAAACTACGTTTCTTGTTTTCTTCAATATTCTTCTAGAAAACTCTGGTTTTATAAGACATCTATATATAGATACAGATTAAAAAACTACACATAAAAGCCATGTTGAGGCATTTTTTTTACACATCGTTTGACCATTTAAAATATGATTTGTTAGAAAAATTAAAATTGAAAATAACACATGGATGAATAATTTGCAGTAGGCTGAAAACAAACTGAAACGTGAGGCGAGGTAGAGTTTGCTCTACCAGAAGTCATCCCAAGAGACTGTGTGATGAAAACCAATACATATTTGGTAACAAATAAACAACATATAAATAGCAAAACCTATTTCATTGCAAGAGAAACTCGTACTTGTGAGCCAGTTACCTTGAAACAATAACACACACTGCAAGAAAGACAAGGCAATTAAAGAGATCAAGCTTATGAGGTCAAAATGTGGCAGCCATTCAAGTAAAACATGCAGAAAATAACTCCAAAAATAAAAATCCAACAGCAGAAAGACAGAGACAACTGAGAGGTCACAGGAAAATAGGAGGGGAAATGTTGCAAAGTTCAGCCAATCAAGCCTTCGTGGAATTATTTTCAACATCTACTGCACAATCATAAAAGATGACTCGGGTTGTCTGATAGTTGCGCAATCAATCCAAACGCTCCTGCTACACAAACAAGTCGGCAGTCGCAGCCATAGTGGCAGTGATTTTAACCACAGTGGATCCAATAGAGATAGTTGTCTTTTGTGTATAAGTGAGAGAGAAATGTGCTTGTTTGTTTCCGTGCACCATGGGGCTGAAAGCTGAAGGCATCAGGAAACTGTCAATTAGCTCAATTAATGGCCTTTAGATCACATATAATTATTTTCAACCAAAACATTAGATTTTTCCTCCTTCTCCAATTGTGTTATTATATTTACTGTAATAGTAAACTGAATCTCTTTGGACTGACAAAACAGCAAATTTCATAGTTGCCAAAAGTGTGATTAGTCTGTATTCTTAGACTAACAATTTATCACTAATTTAAAATAATCAAATTGCAACAAATTACTGCTAGACCTGTGGTGTACACAAATGTGTATTTGTGCTTGCATGTACAACTTTCCGCAATGCAAGAACAAACACTTAATTCTTCAGATTTAAAAATCAGCAAGCCTAAAATTTGAAAGTGTTTTAACCCAACTCTCCGTGTGTGTGCATGTGTGTTTGTGTGTGTGTGTGTGTGTGTGTGTGCGTGCAAGTACGTGCCTGTGCATGGGGTCCAAGTCCCGCTCAGACGTAGCAGACATACAGGTAAGTCTTTTCTATCCTCCAGTCTGCCGGCACATCCTCTGGCTTGTGGCCCTTCATGTGCTTCTGCATGGCGGCCAGGCTCGGGCAGAAGTCCTGGCAGATGGTGCACTGGTACGGAGAGGCTCCATTGTGAGTGCGCAGGTGCTTAATCATCGCCGAGTAGTCTCTGGACCGTTGGTGACACAACTTGCACTCAAATGGCTTCTCACCTGAAATATTCAACAATAAAGTGTCAACCTTGTCTACCCTACATTGAAACAGATTACTTGGTGTGTGTGGGTGTGTGTATGTGTGTGGTTTCTCTCTGACCTATATTGAGGTATCAGATGGTGAACAGTAAAGCTGAAGGGAAATTTAACAATTGCATCATAACACGTTTCAATGTCCTATAACACAAACGCTCTATCTATATCTATATCTATATATATATATATTTTTTTTTTAATCTCTAAAAACAAATACATTTTTATGGGTCTCTTTACCAGTTAAAATATGTTTCCCCTTGTTATCCCCCAGCTATAATCATTCTTTCTTGAGGAATGAATCCGAAACGTATTTATATATTTTTTTTTACAAGACCCAATCCATTCCTTAAGACCTTGGCCACTGTAGTTTAAAGAAAATTGAATAAAAGTCCAATCAGTAACACCAGCACCCTGCCGTCCTGCGTGTGTGTGCGTGTGAGTGTGCATGCGTGTGCGCGTGTGTGTATGAGAGGAGGTGTTATGGTCTCACCTGTATGTACACGGTAGTGCGTCTCCAGCTGGTGTTTGAGGCTGAACCGCTTCCCGCAGCCGTTGCACTCGTACGGCTTCTCTCCTGTGTGGATGCGCTTGTGGCCCCGCAGCGTGCCGTCGTCTCTGAAACAGCTCCCGCAGAACTCGCACTCAAACGGGTGATCGCCTGAAAACACAAACGTGTCAGGGCGGCAGCCACAACACCAGCACGGCGCGCGGTCGTGAGAAGCATTAAAGGCCAACGTCGTGCTCGGCACGACACGGCACATACGGAGATGCATAGGTCAAACAGTCACTCGGGCCTCTGTGCACATGCATATCAAGCGGGGAAAATAAAGTGCTCTCAGCCGTTGCTAATGTTATGACACGAGAACACTCCTCCTGGCCGTCCGCTAATAGCTAATAAAAGTCCCGCGGTGGTGTGCAGCTCCGTTCTCTATACTGTAGTTAATCTATTTCTCTCCTAGGCTGAGGGTTTGACTCATCTCCAATGACCTATGTGCCTCATTATCTCAGTGTCCACAGCAACAGCCAAGTCAGAGGATACATTGCTCTCCTCATTACAGGCTGCATCTCCCCAATCCCCCAGCCCACTACGGAGCAGATGACATTTACAAAATGCTACTTCCAAGCAGAATGGCATACAAACAAGATGTGCTGCCATGGCCAAAACTCCCTTCACTTCTGTCTCTTCACATCAATTATGTATTTCGCCCGTCTAGACATCAAGCCATGCTGACAGCTGGGAGTGTTATTTAAGGTAAAGGAAGAAAGGGGGACATCTTTTCAGTAAATATCCCTTCGTCTCCTGCGGCACTGAGACTCACCCCCGGTAGAACACACGGACGAGTCACTTCCATTCGCTTTTCCCTCAATATTTATTTGGGTTTCCGCTATCATTTCGGGTGAACCGCACTAGAACTGACAGCCGTGAATTGCAGAAGCCCGAAGGCTGTCTAAGAACCCAAAATATAAACAGGATGAAATTGCCCAAAATATGCACCGGCCATAACAGTACAGGGTTGTCATCGGAGAGGTGAGTCATATAGTGGATGGGACGGTGGGAGAGGATGCATGAAAATTGACTAAAACCTCAAAGCCAATAACCCGAGGAAATTAACCCAAATACAAAAATAAATACCGCCGTCTTTGTCTTTCCCTCAACATGTGCGTGCGTTTCACACCGTGTCTTATGTTACGTGACAGGCCGCAGACGGCGCTGATGCTGCAAATGATCCCCGTACTTACCCGTGTGCGATCGCAAGTGTCTTTTGAGGGTGGTGTGGCTAGGGAAGGGGCGCTCGCAGTGGCTGCAGATGTAGCTGTGCATGCCTGCGTGGACCTCCATGTGCTGCTGCAGGGCCTTCTGGGTCTGGAAGCGCTTTGCACACAGCAGACAGAACACCGCCATGTCAGTCCCTGGAGAACGCACAAGACACAGGCGCACAGTTATTTCAGTACCATACACAGACAGGGCCTTAAGTGGGGAAACTGGGTCACTTCAACTTTGTGCGAGTCCTCTGAGGGAAAAGCTCCTTTCAAAGAGCGAGCGCCTCTACCTAAACCAACTCCCCTAAAAGCCCAGAGGCGCTTTCGTCTGCGAGTCTTCATACATTCTATTTTAAAGCATGAAAGTCATTGTTTTCTTTAAGAATTTCCCACACAATGCACAGCATGCCAATCACACAATCAATGGCTCCTTCCCGGTGTGTTAGATGTGTAATTATTCACTTCATTCCCCATCAGGAGTCAGCTCCAGCCTGTGAAGTCCTCTGTCTCTGTGCTCAAAGAGCGGCTGATAGTAGCTCCACCCTAAATGATGCCTACACTATGTGCTCTGTGCAGAATGTTAAGTAGTGATATCAAGCCATTAAAGGCAGGACTGCAGGAAAAAACACAATCCAGTTTAATCCTGTGTGTGACCTGGCATCTCTTTGGGGCTGATTTCCTGTTGCACAGAGTGTGGAGAGGAATACAGATAGGGGGTTGCTGGTAGGGTAGTTTAAGTCAAAATGGCTATTTGAAGAAGATCCATTGGCTATCACTGAGTCAACGCTTGATCTATGGGCTGGATGGATTCGAATGCTCTCATACACAGCCTCTGGACCTAATGTCGGCTCTGTGCGTTTTTTGTTTTTTTTGGCCGAATTTCAAATGCAGACGGGTGGTAAGACTGAGAGACTGGTTAATCAGCCTACATTGGACAAAATGCGCATGTCTCTGCGAGTGAGGATTTAATGTGAGATTATGAGGTCCTTATTTCTCTGTCTGCTCAGGTTGCAGATCATTTACAATGCCAGCAAGTTCCATTGCTGCCGACTCGGATTCAATCAGACATCTCCAGCGGAGGATCATTAGTAAACAGAGGACTGTGCCAGCACTTCATTGGAATTCAAGTGGGGTTGCTGTGTCGCATTTAAAATGCAGTCTGATGAGGTCCACTAAATCAAATCATTTGTTACTGTTATTGAAGTGCCTTGAGGCAACTGGCAATTAAATTGGAATTAACGCAGGGAAAGGGATACAGCACACTCATACTAAGAGGGAAGACACTTGGTTTAGGTTCAATCAAGTTAACAGACAAGCCTGTTGTGGAAAGAAAAAGAGACAAATCAAGCAAACATTTCACATTTCAGGGGTAAATCAGAAACATTCATGGTGTGATATTTACTAATCCTTGTATGGCAATTCTCTCAAGCACAGCAGGGTATTTTTTTTTTAATCTTAACAATTCACAGAGAGGTACATTCTGGCACTGATGCACAAAGCCGCCTCTTTAAAAATCACGCTGCTTCATTTTGAAACTTCCCCCCAAAACCTCTCCAATAGATCTGATCATTTGTAATCATTAACAAAAAGAGGAGAGGATGAAAGACATTCCTGGATTTTAACAATCCTGCAGAGAGGTGACCCGCTGGAATGAACTGCACCTGTTCACGAGCTTTATCCTGTGGACTTCTGCACAAAGGTTACACAATGAGGGTTCAGGCCCTCATTGACCAAGCCCATTAGTCATAGGCTTCTCGCACAACTCCTACAATCCCTTTCTTTATGCTGTCGCCTAATGACCGAGGCCCTTTCTCACCCACGTATCACAATATTTTAGCTGAAAACAAAAGACATCACCATTCTCAACGCCTCTGCGCCCTCCCCACTCCCCTTATCCGCTGACCATACAGGAAATCCTTTCACTGTCTAACCGGCTTTATTTTCTGCCTAGTCATGTCTCTCAAATGCCAGTGCGCAGTGCAACAGTGCGGTCTGGATAATGATCGATCTAAAAATGGCCAAAGACATTTAACAAAGCACAAAAGACAGTGGTGACCAGTGATGTGGGGCCTTGATTCACTTCAAATCGTTTCTCTGGTAATATTCCCTGCAGCCAGCAGGGGGAGTGCTTTCTGTTCCAATGTATCCAGGTTAGTTTGGCTGCAGGATAAGCAGAACAGACCCTCAACCTACTGAATAACACATTATCCACCTTGTGGTTACTTCAAAGCGTCTTTAATTATCCTCTTTCCACTCTCTCCTTATTAACGATCATATATTATAAATGGCGGTCTCAATGCAGCCCCGCACACTTTCTTCCAGCTGCCGCTAAAAGTTTACCATTCCAGTTTCTCTGAGGAGGTAAACCGTGGCTCCCTGACACACACGCAGACACTCACAGATGTTGATTCTGATCCCTCTGTCACCGACAATACTGAAACTTGAGAAAAAGATATATAACAAATATTCCGTCACAAGAATCTCGCTCAGTTTGGCACACGCAGACAACAGCTCTGCAGTCGTTTTAGATTTTATTCTGCGCAACCGATGCTGAAAATAAAAATAACAAATATCTTGAAGTGTAAACAAAAACCTCGCAGAGGTTGGGAAGTGTTTATGCGTTAGTGGCGGCATTTCGGCTCGTCGTGCTCTGTTCACTTTTCAAACGAAATGGGATTTGCAGTTGTGGAGTTTTCCAGTAAGCTTTGGTAATAAGTGCGGAGGAGCTTCTTTATGGGAGAATAAGCCCTAAAGTTGGTTGTCATTGCCCCCTGCTTTCTCATCCCTAACCAGACAATGGGCCTGGGATTTTGGTTTTAAGGCACAGGATGACCCCCTGACCCTTGGCCCTGAATGGGGTAAATGCCATGTAATCAATGGTATTCGTCAAAGGCTGGAGAGCTGACTGAGCATTGTGTTTCAGTGGGAGGGAGCCTTAACAGTGGGAATAATGACTTACTTTGACACAATACCGCAATGAGGCAGAAAACATAAACATTTACTGCTTCTTGTCTAATGCACAATAGTTCAGGACAGGTTGGTGTTTTTTTTTTTGCTTTTTCAGCATAACTCCACTCAGAGGATGTGCACTCTCATGTGATTTACCATGGTTGCGTCCTAATACATCTGTCACTTATTCAGTCCAACTAAGGTGGGAGCCGGCCAGGCTCTCACGCTGCCTAAGAAACAAAACCGTGTGTCTAGGCAACCAGATAGGATCATGGTCCTTGTTGGGGTGAAGTGTTCAAGCTAATCCCTTCATTCACAAATAAGCACAGCCTGTTTCCTTTCAAACCACAAACAAAAGTTTTCCCACCCTGAGAATCTGCGAGGAAACCCACTGCAAATTGAACAAGCAATTGTATTCAGTGACGCCCGCAAATCGCTATCATTTCTTCTGTGGTAATCTTAACTTTGGTGTCCTAACCTCGCTGGCCACCAGCTACACTGATTGATGGGAGAAAGAAGTTGCTTTTTTTAGTTGCAGCATTCTACAGAATCAAAAACATTACTGTAATTCAGCAAATCATTGGTCCCATTAATGAATACGTGCAGAGTTTGATTTGTTAATGTATTTATGTCAGCAAATTGGTCATGACACCCATTTTGAGGGCCAACAAACCCCCTGCTCTCATCAAAAGGAAGAGGAATTTTACCCAGATTTCCAAAGCTAAAATATAAAAATCATGGCTGATCATGTCGATCAGCTGGAGAAGGCAATTTAAGGACACTATAGACTATTTCCTAAGGCCCCGCTCAGTGTACATATGGAGCGCAGAGCGTCTGCTGGCTCACGGCTATCGCCCTGTTAAACACACATAGTCATGCCGGCTGCATTATGTGCCCGACCTCACATGACCCTGAGCGTTGACATCACTGTGTTCATGCGGACGGCTCCCCACAGCGGCCTGAGAAACACACATAAATACTACAGTACCTTAAACAACCCCGGGCGATCATCAGTACACTGCTAATCTACCCGAGTGAGGAACACCCGACTCAATAATTAATGCAACAAGAGATACGTTGCTTGTGTTTAACCACCATTCGTTGAACCAGTTCATTGAGGTCACACACACTATTTCATTCGCCTCGATTCCTAGAATGTTTACAACGTCTTCTCCACATACTGTATTCGGCTTTGCACGAAATGACAGGACACCCCAGCGCCTTGCGTGTCCCCACAGTCGGTGCAAATAAACGCTGGCAAAAAAGAGCCCGGTACGATTCAGTTTAAGGCTTATATGAATTAGATTACTGGGTATTAATGCAAGGGGGCAACACGATGATGGACACTCAATTAGGCAAGCTCAAAGGTCTGCATTAAAAGGGCTGCATTATGAAGCATGAGCTGTATGTGAATGGACTAGCGGGCTGTTTAATTAGGGCTTGGACAGAAGGTAATATTATTCACTTGATGAAGCAGCTCGTAATGTGTGGAAACAGGGCAGCTGCTGTGAGTACACAAAGGCACCTTCTTCAAGGCAGAGGCTCTTATGGCCATTGCCATGAAAGCAAGGTGGTAAAATGGTCAGCCAGTGTGGGTCGAAGGAAATACTGTCCATTTCTGGGCAGCGCTGTAGATAAGCTACAGTCTTGGGTTTACCAGCGTCGAAAAGCTCGGCGCCCCGGAGCCTCGACTTGCTCTGATGAAACAAACCCCTTTGTTGTGAGAGCAATTCAGAGACAGATCCATTCTTTTATTTTGGGCACTGACAAGTAGGTCAGAGGAGACTATGACAGTGCTGTGGTGAGGAGTAAACTGCAGCACATGATGTTGTTTTCCTCTCAGTCCTGGCATCCAACACCAGCAGCAATCCTCTTGCCCTCAGGAAGTCCTCACATTGCCCCCACCCCCCTCCTTCCCCATTTCACAGACCCCACCCCCACCTCTCCCTTTGATCTCTCCGACTTCAGCAACCCACGGCCGTTCACCTCTGACATATCAAAATGACTAAAGAGACTTTCACTGTAAACTGGGCTTTTGCAGCCAGTGGCGTTAAATCCCTTTCGGAAATCAGAGTAAGTGGCAAAAAAAGTGGCATTATTTCCCCATGCAGAGGAGGTGGACAGCACTGTTGCAGCTGCTGAGGGCTGACAAGTGTTAATCTGCTAAGAAGAAACTCATTTGGCCCACTGGTTATGCCACATGGCAAATTTGAGCCACGGCTGTGCCACCAGCACACACACTGAACACTGAAAGGTCACGTGTGTTTCCAGGAGAATTAAAATCCAGGTGATATTTATTTAAAGGGAGTGACTGAGCTGGAGCGAAGCCATAATTTCCCCACATAACCCCACCACACAACTGATTAAATTACCTGTCGCGCATGTCATCGACTGCGAGAGCTACAATAGCCGTCAGTTGAGAGGGTCATGCGTCACCGCGGAGCGAGCGGAGATCATGACAAAATGAGAGAGTAATGTCCTCCTGTACCCTGCTCTGGATTCCGTGCCAAGCTGAAACCGAGCTCTGGATGTTTACAACTTGGGTAGATAAGGGTAGAAACTTCTGGGCATCGCTAACACCCCTCCATGTCCACATCCATTAACTATTCATAGTGTGTGTGCCACCTGGAGTTACAGTTACATGCCAGTGCTCCTGAGAGGCTTATCACCTTTCTCTGACAGTAGCAGAAAAGGTGTGGATTCAGACACCGTCAGGCATATGCACCACCCGACAACAATACCACTGTTTTTCCACAGTTTGTGTCACACACATGTGAAGTCCTTCTCACTACAAGCCAATGGGATAATATTAAGCGAAGGGGCATACAGTGTGAAAGCTTTATAGTTTGTCAATGACAAGTGTATCAAAGAATGGCAATTAACTCGTAGTTTGTGCCTTAAATTGTTGTACTATAGAACTTGCGGGCTCATATTTAAATGCCTGACTATGTGAGGTGGTGATTTCTAAGAATTAATCATAGGTAAACTTGGTCACTGCATTTTCTTTGCTGTCCACTTTCACATAAGCCTACACCAACCATTACTTTCACTACCGATTATAAACAATATATAAAAACGATTTCCCTGAATAATCATTTGATCTATACAACGTTCCGGTTCGTAAAACCAGCACTTAGTTTAGTGAAAATATGTGATTGCAATTATGAATTGATTATTATTTTTGAGACTGTAAATAATATCGCAAGGCTGATTTACGTTCTTTAAATTCAGTTTTTAAGCTTTCTTTCAGAAGATGTCAGGGATAATATAATTAATAAATTAATTTATTTTTCATTATGGCATAGAATACATCACAACAACAACTAAACTAAATGTTGAACAACTAAACAGCATAAATGTGGTGAAATAACCTCCAGTAACAGCTATAGGGCGTCCTGATATTCACTTATTTTAAGTTTAAGTTTATTTTTGATAAATTACATTGACTTATGACGTTGTATGAGAGCTTGCATAATATGATTTACCATTTTACTTTCAATTATTTGTAGTAAGTGTTGTATTTACCTAGGCATGGTCATGAATTTAAGTTATTTACTGAACAATCTATAATACCTAAAGGATATATATATAAATAAAAGCATTCTTGCCCATTTGTTAAACCTTGATATTTTTGCATGTAAATTCATACTTGAAGTAAATACAATCCATAATCCAATAATAAAAGCATCTTTCGTACAAGCCTTGATATCATAAATGTCAGTGTACGGTTTCTTATGTTTTTCTTATTATTTTCTTATTTTTTACTATTTCACACATATTTGTGCTTGTTTCCATATATTACCTTTCCGTAAATCACCTATCTGTTTTGAATTTTCTGTTTAAAGAATGTTTTTTTAATGACTTAAAAGACAAAAAATGACTTAGTCAAGTCACTCCGCCTATAAAATACAATATTAAATAATAAAATAAAATAAATATATTGTTTATATTATCTCAGTCACACATGTTCATGACACCCACTGTAGAAGAAAGGGTTGGACTACCAACATACAGGTAAATGGCTAAACTAAGATGTGTTCATGTTGTTGTTGTTGTTGTTCAATGCGAGTGTGTTTAAGGTAAATGACTCCTCAGTTGTGACGCTGGTGATATAAAGCTCTAGCAGTGGCAAAGTGGAATGCAGTGGGTCCGGATGCCAGGAGATATTAGTGGGTGATATGTGAGAGTGGCTCCTACCTCCCTGTTGATAAATTATGGAGCATCGTGACAGGAACAGTTTAACCCGGCGAGCATGACGAGCAACTTTAAACCCACAATCATAAGTCCGGTATTCACGGCTTACTCGACAACTCAATGCATGCTTTGTCCAGGTTAAACATAATATGCGCGTGGGGGCAGGAGTGTTAGTGCATGCAGACATTTGTAAGTACCTGTGTGTGTCTGCCTGTGGGCTTCCAGAGCATCCTCGGAGGAGAATGTGGCTCCACACTGATCACACACCAGCGCCTCTGCAGGAGCTGTAAATAAAATCAAACGTACGAGAATGCATCTCCATTAGACATCAACACAAACCCTTGTAGAGCAAGTCACTTAATTTATCATTTAAAGGTAACCGCGGAAAATGGCCGCAGGAGAGGAACAAAGGCGCCCTATTTCAGAAGTCACCAAAGAGACCTCCTTGTCACACACTTGTGCTTTTCGGGTGTTAACACGAGGAAGCAAATGTGCAAAGTACAATAGGGGGGGAGAGGAAAGCGCCGTAAAAACACAACTCGGGACAAACAAAAGCACCAGACAGGGTGCAACGGCCCTTCTTCTCGACAAAAAAAGGGCCAAGCTGAAGAGTTTTATTTACCGTGCCCTGTTATCAGTCTGTGAACAGTGAGCAGACTGTCTGCCTGAGAGGCCACAGAAGGACTGGGTGTTCTCTGTACAGCAGACGCTTCCCGCCTGCGGCACATCCCTTCATCAAAAAAACACACTTCAGAGTCAACACCCCAAATCCCATCGCATGCACCTTAACTACAGTTCTCCGGTCACCTTTGGAACGGCCTTGTCTATTCGGATGATGAAGACGTGAGAGAGACGAGGAATGCATTCTGCGTGCAGAGTCACACAATCCATGTTCAGCACTCACCTCACACCTGCACGGACCGACACACAGGACAGCTAGACACACTAGACAGACAGACACGTACGCACAGGCATGCACACACACACACCCACGCACGCACACACACACACACACAGCTGTTTGGATGTGGGTTGGCTCTCACAGAGATGTAAATCGGTTGCAGATCCATACTGGCCCGAGGCTCATTCACTGATCTATTTTCTGCTCAGCTGGCTTTAAATGAAGTTAAAATGACTCATTAAAACACCCACAAGCTTTGGGAACTCTGAGCGCTGCAGCCTAAATGTGGTCCTCTTTCAACTCTACTGATGCCTCTACACACAGACAGTGTGCCACTGTTCCCAGTGCTGCACACAATATCGAAAGAAAAAAAAAAAAAAAAAGAAAGGGCCCAAACTGCTCATTTCTAAAAACAACAGTTTTTGGAAAACAAACTGTTACTTGTTCTGAAATGGTACTTGCGCCTTGTTACGCAGCACAAAAATAAAACTTGTTTGAGTGTAAAACTGTAACGAACACCAGAGCAGCGTTGTAGATCCTGATGTTGTGTGACGCTGTCCAGTGCGGTGTGTTGCACTGGGTGAGATTGTGTGATAAGGGAAGAGGAGAACATAGTGCATTGTCTTGTGCAGTCAAAGGCACGGAGTGTGCTCTCATCCATAAACCATCAAACTGTCTCCAGACGCGGCTGCAATCGTCCTCCATCAAAACACTTTGTCTGGCATACCAAAATAAGAGCCAGCATCGAGCTGAATACCAAATCAGCCCATTAGAGCGGTGAAGCACTCGCTCCTTAGCAACCGGCGGGATCTAAGGCTGCTATACCGAAATACACAGTGACAAAGAAATGAGATCCATATCTCCGTTCTTGTGTAGCATTATGGGTTGACACATTGGGATGGGGAGAGTTTACGCAAAAATTCAAATTGGGTTAAAGGTGTTGCTGTTGTGGGTGTCGGAGCGAATTGAAAATCAAAGCGCGTTGTCGAGGTCTGCGCGTAATGCAAGACAGCATGTGTGTTTAGGGTTGTGCTGAGGGAAGAGACGGGGGGAAAAACAAAAAGGGCACGACTCAGGTGAAGTTTAAAGAAGCCGATTCCCTGTCATCTGTCAGCAGTGTGTCATTCCCGAACAAGGGACCTCGCCTGGTATATACACATATTCTAGCTGAGGTTTGTGTTTTTAGTTTCATTTTATGTCCCTGATCTACCCCAACACCCCCCCCACTCCTCCGCTCCACTTTCTCTATTTCGGATAAAGTAGCTGGGAGAGCAGTCAGGTCTGATTAAGTCTGCATTTGGGTACAGTGTGTTCCTGGACACACATCTGCGAGCGAGCCATCACACACGCTTCGGAACACTGGCAGAACACCCAGGCCTGCCGGCAGCTGATGATGTCATCACTCAGAAGGGGCAGAGCTGGCGAGCAGCCAGAGTCTCCGAAAAAACACAGAAACGATTCAAACGGGGGGAGAGAGACGAGAGAGAAAGACGGGGAGGAGAGGAGAGGGAGCGGTGCACAGAGCTAAGCACGGAACAGAGAGCACGATCCAAGTATTCGGAGCAGCACTAACCAGCGGGAGGGGTTCTGGTATGAACAGGTGCATTTGAAAGGCCGCACTTATGGAGGGGCTTCAGAGGCAACAAATACTGCGAGATGAGAGTGTGAGAGTCACCAAGTACCTGTGTGAGAGAGCATGTGCATTCGTAGCCGCATGCTGTCCTGGAAATGTTTGCCACAGTATTCACAGCCGTGGCCCTTCTCCTCGTTGTGCAGCCTCCTGTGGAAAGAGAAAACCCAACAAACGTGAGCCTGTTACCGGAGACTAGAACAGGGCAAAAAAATGAAGACAGGCACCAATGGCGATGATCGTATCTAGCCTGCGCCTTTTCTGTAAGGCCTTCCCAACCCAGAAGCATCATTGTCCTCATAACAAGAGGAGCATGTTTAAATCCCAGCAAGAATCCCTCACTGAATGCAGCATCATTAGTGTAAGGGGCCCCTTGGAGTTGTGAATCACAACGCATGAATGCTAAAGGAACACAGACAATAGGATACGTGGCTAATTTCAGAGTGCAGACATACGCGTGCCTCAACCCGCCAGCAAGACACTGGGCACGCACATTAACACACAAACAAACGCGCACATCAAGCACATGCATGCAAACACACATCCCGCTGTAACATGCACGCACGTACAATTCTCCTGCAACCGCATTAAAAAAGAAGAAAAGATGATCCGCTGAAGCTCTGCCGGCAGCATAACCTATCATATCATATCACACACATCCAAGCATGCAAGGCATCTGTACTGTTATCCTTATATCACCCCCTCATATGGCCAAGGCACATGGACGGACACAAAAAGACTGTCATTTTACACACAGGAAATCAACATTTACATATGACATAAATATAATATATACAGTATATTATGTTCGAGCAACACTCAGGAGCCCCAACGGTTAAAAAAAAATATATATATTTTTAAAGTACAGCTAAACATTTGACTGATTTAAAAATCATTCTAGCGTTGTTTTTGGTCAGTGTGAACCATGTAACAATTTTGCATTATTTGACCAAACAAGACACACAGAGTGTCCTTATTTCCTAGGGATTAAGGTGCTGACCATGTAATTGCATGGAGAAACTGCCATATTTAATTCTCAACCATCTCCATCCAGGTCTCCTCTTTTGTACAACTAAAATGCCCCAAAACAATCAAATATCCTATATTAGTAAGTCATTTTTATTCATAAAAAGTATACAATACTGGTTATTATGCTAAAAAAAAGGGTTGTCTTCTAGTGTAAAATTATTAGCAGATGTAACCGTTACCTGTAGTACTGTAGTTTCTATTTTGTAATGCCTTGCTGTTGAAATCACCAGCTAAAATATTATTTTTTTTTATTATTTTTTGTTTACTCCACTGCAACCACTTCAGCAATTTAACTTCAAATAAAACGGATTAATTTCTGTGTTGTTTTTTAGTTTTTTTAGATCAAAACTATGCCAGGGGATACTACCTTCACGAAACTACAAATGTCAATCTGCAGACCAGGTGTATGCTCAGTGACCTGGTTACAGACCTGCATCAACTTCATTACAACCTCAAGCAGTGCCACCAATGCAACTCCGTCTACCTGCGGACATCGGCCTGTCTCCATGAGTAACGCGCATCACTAAATATCCCACAGGATGCTCCGTTTCACTGGGCGGTTTCAACACTATTCTAAAGTGGCACGAGGCTGAAATGTCAGCCACAGGCGCGGACAGAGAAAGGCTGTGATCCCAACCACGGCTTGGCTGCATACTAGGACAGACTCTTGTATCTAATGATTAGTGAAGAGTCAAACGCTGCAAAGCAAGCACAATTTGAGACATCGGCGATCAAGTTAATCAGAGTTGCCATCGAGGCATTTTTTTTTGTGCACAACACCAACATACAAACTAAAAATATAAAAGAAATAATGGCAAAAAAAAAGAAAAAAAACTAAACACAGAGCAAGTCAAGAAGCTCGGGTTATCATCGCGTTGAAGCGTCCGGCATGGTCTCTGCTGAGAGGCTCCTCTCTGCTGATGTAAAGGAGTGCATATCAAATAGCCTGGGAGACGGCAAGGCACACTTCTGCACAAATAATCCAACAGCATTTAAAAAATGCATCCCTGTAAATAACAGCTTTATTGCTACACCAAGGCCTCCCCTATAAAAACAAATCCCACAAAGAGACCCGATTCAAAACTTCCCGACACGTCTCACTGTTAGGTCATGGTTTGCAGGTGTCCCTGAGAATAAATTTACATATTTTCTGTTGCCCCTACCAAGAGTTTCACTGGGATAGTATTTTAACATGTTAGAGGTCAAAAAAATGAGCCTGAAGACTGAGACGGTTCAATTCAAGAGACACATAGTTTACATACATTGTACCACACAGGCACCTGCAAATTCCTCACATCATTTATTAGACATAACACATGTTTATCAGAAAAATAATGTGGGGTGGAGAGTGTCGCAATGTTGTGCGTATGTGCATGTTTTTTCTTTCCCTCCAGCAAAATGTCAGACTAAATTACCTTTTTCTTTTGGCTGTAGCAAGTGATAATTAGATTTTCGATCAAGACATGAGACTATGAGGTGCTAAAATAGATTGAAAATATACTGTTACGCTGCATTAAAGTGTCATAAGAAGCAAGCATGTTACCTGTGCTGCTCCATGGCCTGTCTGCTGTGCAGCTGGAGCCCACAGTCGCCACAACACTGCTGGCCTTGAGCCTGGCCCTCGTGCCTCATGCCGGCTGCAAACTGTCCCAGCCTGCTCAGGAGCTCTCGGTGCAGCAGGCCCTGGTGCAGCAGGCCGCTGTAGGCCCTGGGGTCCAGTGGCACACCCAGGGACGGGGCCACGGAGACGGACACCATCCCCTCGCCTGTGCGGTGGGAGGGCACAGAGTACATGGAGGGCAGATGTTTCTCTGCCAGCCCCGGGAAACAGTCAAGAGGGTTCCCCACCGCGTGCCCTCCATCTTCGGGGCCTGGGTGCAGCTCTCGGGCGCTGGTGATCACGCTGCCTCGCAGCGGCGTCCCCGGGCCCTCGTCTCTGGGCTGGTCGGACAGGCAGCTTCCCTCCCCGGCACTGGAGGACCTGCCCTCGCCACCTTCGGCTTCATCCACCTGCATGCTCTCCAACTTGATACTCCTGCCGGGATCCAGGGAGGAGGCTTCTGCACTGTGCTGCCGAGGCTGCTCCATGTCGACATCGGCCTCCAGCTTGGGGCTCGATCCAGGAGCGACCTCGCCGTCCGGACCAGGAGAGCTCCTCTCCGTCATGTGATACAGCGCCAGGTGGTGCAGAGCAGTGGGAGTGGTGCGGTTGGGTCCGTCCTGTATGGAATGCTTCTTGGACATCAGCATGTGCCTCCAGTGCCTGGCCCGGCTGTGGTCACTGTGGTCTCCGGAGCTTTGATTCCTCGCCGCCACCTCCTCGCTCTCCTCAGCCTGGATGGTCTCCAGCACTTTCAGACACTGCTCCTCCAGGTACTCGATCTCCAGGATCTCGGCGGCATACAGCAAGTCGTCCAGATCCTCGGCCGTGGCCTGGAGGGACGCCGTGTAGGCGTACTCCAGGATCTGCTGGAAAGTCTTGGGAGACAGAAAGTCCAGGGCGTAGCGCAGGCTGCTGCGGTGGAACAAGATCTCGAACATTTTGCTGGTGCATGCCAGCACGGTGCGGTGTGCCGGGAACTCCTGCCCGTCCACCGTGATGATGACATCACATAAGGTGCCGGTAAGACGCATCTGATTGGCCCGCTGCAGGAGCGTGCCCGGGTGAGTGGGATTGTGGAGCTGCAGCACACCCATGTTTGTCAGACCCGTATCCAATCGGAGATTTGCTGAGGCCACGCATCAGGTGGGGCTGTCCTGCCTGGTTTATTCGCCTTTAGCTGGGTGTAGGTCTGTGGTTTGAGAGGAAGTGGAGGGTCATTAACTCCTATCTCACTTACAGTGTGATGCACAAGACTGACAGATAATTATACTCAAGTCTACTCTTTCATCCACACTTCAATCCAAATAATGAAATAAATCAATATTACGTATTTTAAAATAAAACCATTAAAAATAAAATACAAAATATATAATGTGTATAACACAACTTGATGCTTTTAGGGTTTTTACTACACACACGCCAAACATTTGCATTTCTTTTGGATTAAGAACCACAGGCTGACAACAGGTCGATGAACGCAAAAAAAAAAAACAAGCGCCTCCATTGCAGGTGATTAGTGTGAGGGAGTTGTTGAGAGCGGTCACGTCGCTGGAATATCGTCTGCATACTGAGAGGTGACGGTTCAATCCATCAGGCTGCTCACACACACACACACACACACACACACACAGACTAAAATGCACACACGCACCTCTGCCCTCAACAGGTAGGCCTGCCATTAACGCACGGCTGATTGGTTCATTTAGGTGGCGCGCAGCCATGATTAGACGCGTTCCAGACAATTAACGCACTCCGCGGAACAAGTTATAAAACTATGTGATGGATGAGATGCGCTTGAAGACCGGGAGACTAACCGCGACACCAGAGCGCATCAGGTGCACAGACGCGCCTTTACCATCGCGAGCACAGTGCGTCAAAAAAACATCCAACTGTCTGCGCGGCGCGCGTCCAAAAAAAAAAAAAACACACACACACAGACACACATACCGGGGCCCACTTAACAGTCTGAGAACATCACGCTGAAGTGAACCGTGCGCGAGACCGTCCGAGCTAACTCAAGTTTCTGAACATCCTCCGTCGGGCTGCGGGGGAGAAAAAACTTCCAGTCCGCGTCCACATGTCTGCGCCGTGAACCAGCGACCCCCACTCTCATCACCTCGCACGTGAATTACTGTGAGCAACACCGAGCAACAAGTTATCCGTGCCCCACTCACCTGAAAGGATGCGGGCGGCAGGCTGGCACCTCTCGTCTCCGACCGTCCTCCGCCGTTCAGCCACGCAACATCACCCTTCACACATTTCACAGTGCCCGCTCCAAACTCTCTCCTGCTCAAAGTAAGCAAATCATCACCCAGCTGCGGCAGTCAGTCGGCGGGCGGACGCGCGCCTGCACATCCGAGCGCCGCTTTCAAAATAAGAGTGCACGAGTTGCACGTCTGAGACGAGTGCAACTAGTGCTTGGCTAGTGATGGGAATTCACGATACTGCAAACAGAAACACTCACAATCTGAATTAAACAGAGCGTTTTAAAACAATTGTTTGTTTTGGACACTTGAAATGGTGTCACATATGTAAATGGGACATCTATTTTTCGTTATAAAATGTTGAATGTATGACTGTTGTTGGAAATAAAAAAGATTAAAGTATTGTGCAATACTTGGTAGCAAATTGTTTCTGGTACTAAACTGAATAATAAAGTGAGATAAGCTTATTAAATACAAAGCCTTGTGCATGGATAAACTAACCAGGAGGGAGAGTTAAATTGAAACTTCCCCAACACGGACCCACTGAAGCATTAAGCATCAAGAACAATCCCTGCTGTGTTTTAAGGCCAATCACCTTCTCCGTGTCACTGTCTCCCGGGCTCTTACTTTGAAGGTCCGATCCCCCGAGTCACGGCCTGCTCACTGCTGACTTGACTGGCTGCAATTTATCAGCGGGCAGACGTCACGGCTGTGAGTGATCGCCCTGTGATCCTCCTCGCCTCACCATCAGGGACGTGTCTCGGAGCTCGAGACTGTTGTGGGTGTCCTGCGTTGGCAAAGATCGGAGCGGTTAGTTTGGAAAAGGGACACATTCAGACATAAAGTGAGACGGAACCAGGCCAGCCGCTTGTTGACCCTCCACGTTGACCCATGCTCCGGATTGTGGGTCCGAGTCACGTTAGGGCAACTGAGGGGAGGAACAAACAGCACAGCTGAAAATACCCAAACCTGGCTGGTTACACAGTATTTTGACATTTAGACTGGAAGTATCAACTTTACTCTTGCACAAACAGGCGTTATGTAACCCGTGTTTATTTGCTCCCCATCTCTGAGAGCCACGAGCCCGAGGAATCTCCAGCCTGGACACAACCTGTTTGCACTGTAACCTTTCTGTAAATAGTCCTGCGTGTCCATGACATGGCGAAACACACAAACACAACACAAGACACGTGCGTATACCGCCATCTGGTGTCCAACAAACGATACTGCATGCTCTGAACTCAACACGGGACACATGTTCACAATAAACAACAGGGGAGACTAATTTCCAACTAATGACAAATGGGCCGGGACAAGATTAGATTTGAAAACCTTTTTCTTTTCCTTTTTTATTTTGAAAATGGGTTATCACTCAGACCATACACAACTGATTATTTCTGAGTTTGACCCAATAAAACCAAAAGGAGCATCCGGGGACGAGGGAGCAAGGTGGTCTGCAGCAGGGGAGCACAAGGAGAATAAAGCTTGTTTTTTTCTTATATCACATTTTTTTTTTCTCTCAAAGCTGTGATCAGTTCATCAGCAATTACATCGATCATCCAAAGCTTTTTTTCTTTGATTGAAAAAAAAAATAAAAATAAATCTTGTTTCAGGGGGACCACCCTGACTCCTGCCAATGGTATCTGGAAAATGTCAGGCAGTAGCTCTTGGTGAGTTTTTTGTAGTGGTAGTACAAAAAGACAAAAAATTAAAGATTAAAATCAACAACCACTATACAGAACACTTGAATAACAACTCTGGAGGGGGGGGGGGTAAAACTAAAGTGTATTGATGCCAGAACACTTATAAAATCAATATGGGAACTATTTGCCCCAAACAAACACGGGCACGTCTATCATCCTTGAAGTTATATGTTATTAAGTACTGACTGAATTCATGCCAAAGCTCAAAACACCTCCCTTCACAATAGCTGGCAATAATATAGAGTGCTGTGACCAAAAGACAGACAGTTTCACACACTACACGTGTTATAATGACCACATAAGTCCATATACCATACTTTTCTTCTAGTAATACAATATATTAAATAAAAAGAATGGGCTAAATCTCTCACGACAAAGCTATACATATTATCATAGAAACCGATGACAAGACGGTCTACTGACACACAGGCACGGTGCACAAGCTTGCAGGCAGGAATGGAAAAGAAACCTCTGTAGTTTTTAAATAGTACAAAACTGCGTTTGAGTTTTTATTGTTTCGCTTCCGAAGCAAAAGTCAACGTAAGAAGCCAGACCTTTGATCTGTTTTAAAGCGAGGAAGAAATGATAGCTATCGTAGTTGTTGCTCCCCAAACAAACACGTGTGTTATATTTAGATCAAGATCACAAGACATTTGCTTGATTCTCTGTTTTTCAACTCTAGACAGAGAACCAGCAGCTAATTTTTTTTTTTTACTTTCTGGGAATGTTTGTGTTCAGTGAGTTGCCTTGCTAATCAAATACATATTACTAATGTGTTTTTTTTTATTAGCACTGGTAAGGCAGTGAGAGCCTAAACAAATTTGATCATAGAACTGGACCAATTTGATCTGATCAAGCATACTATTGATATGTTGTGGGATTATTTGTCACTCTCTTTCGCTCTGCTACTTGCTCTGGGTTCAAACTCTGATTTGAATCCAAACATTGAAGTCAGGCCTTTGTTTGAACGGTTACAGTATATCTGTGAGCTATAAAACCTCCCTGTAACAGACAGAGTGAAACAATAAAACTTGTAAACAAAACTCTACAACAACTCGTAGGTCAGACATGCAGAACAAGCTAACTAATGAGACTACCTCACAAACTGTGAGTCCAACAAAAAAAAAAAGCAAACCGTTTTAGATTTGAGCCTTCGGACATTAAAATAAGAAAAATAATTTCTATGTATAGTATTTTTTTTTATTTTTTTTTTTACATCTCTCATAATAGTCCTATAATTGTGTGCATCACAATTTTAACCGTAAGCACAATAGAAAGTCAAATCTAAATTCATACATTTACCAAGCAATTGTTACACCAAGAGATTGTTCTTTGTCATCCTGACTGGTTCAATAAAATATGAATAAAAAAATAAAATAAATCTTTATGACCTAAAGATAAAACTCCTGTGTGTAGCAAACATTTCATAAATGAAAGCACAGTCAAAAGTGCACTCGAACCAATCAACGTGTGTTTTGAATATGTAGTTAAGGGCACTGGAAATCAAAACTCCTGCTTTGTTTCTTGTTTGTTGCTGCTGCAAAAAATGTTTGAGGTTTGGTTGGGGTTTCCCCCGACCCATCATGCTTTGCTCTCAGTGTTTTTTGTCTGTATGACACTGTTGTGTTCTGCAGGGATCTCCCTCAGGGCGTTTGATATTCCTCCTTCCTCCTGTTTGACTTTCTCATCTGAAAAAATCTTCCTGTAATGGAAAGAAGAGAGAGTTTGAGATTAGATATCTGGTCGTCTCCATTAGGGAAACAGATTCTCACCATTTATTCTCAATGACGTTGTTACTTAATATGTAAGAGGACAGTGTATTTTCACATCTTCTTACATATTTCCTCAAAAACACTGACAACAGTTAGGTAATTTACACACAGATAATGACATACCTATTAAATTAATTCCATAGGTAAAATGGTGTGTAGAAGATTCTTTCTATTGATCAGAGACTATAATAGGACATTAAATGTGTGTTTCTCGATCCTGCCTACAGTGCTCCAGGAAAACACCACATCGACCCTCTTTTGTCTTTAGTAGAATTGCAGAGTTGGTGAGGATTTGGGCAACACTCAGAGGCATGGGGGTTAATTGCTGAGACAAATGCTGGGCTTAAAACAAGTCCCATTTCAGACATGGAATGTGTAACATTATCTGTCTGTCTGTATGTCTGTATGTGTGTATATACATATACCTGTATGTCATAGACAGACACATTAAGCTTCTGCATTATTTGGCATGTGCTGTATGAGAGGGAGTGGTGGCAGCACTGTAAATAGTTCCCGCCAGTGATTGATTTACAGCCTATTGTTCTACTGCAGACATAATTAATGACCACTGTCAACACTCATCTCCCTCTTGTCACACTGAACCGCCTACAAAATCACCTAACGGGAGTGTTCATCTGGATATGTAAATATATACGCATTTCATCCACGTAGTTGGCATGAAAGTTTGTTATATGTGTTCTAAGAAAGTTATTTTAAACACTTTTGCTCTATGGCACAGAATAATATCAGGTATTGAATACACAGAAAAACCTGTAATTTGTACCATACCAGCATTCACATTTCTGTGACAAACCTCTGGTTCAGACCTTTGTCATGTTGTAGGTTTTACAGAAATCTAGCTCATCACACTGATGTAATGAGCTGTCTGAAAGGGGGCTCCTCTATTCTTGTGGTGAAAGTTGCAAAAGTTGAGGATCCCCCCACAATTAGAAACTGTCACACACAAGAATGAGAAACAAAACCATCATATCACTCCTTTGTCCACAGCATTTTTATCCCATTGTCATTACCACAGTTTACCGTACAATGTTTCATATTGTGTGGTCAATGGCAAGATGCGGTGGTGAATGAATGGGCATACGAATTACACACACACGCACACACACACACACACACACACAAGCACACACACAGATAAACCTCTAGAGGGAGCCGTACTCATCGTTGACAGGAGGAGCAGTCTTGGCCAGAGTCTCTGATGTCTCCAGAACGGGGCCTGAGGGGGGGAGGTCTGCGTCTCCGTTGGGCAGAGAGGGGGCAGAGGGCGGGCTCTCTAAGCTAATAAGGTCTGCATTGGGTAGGGAGGCCCACTCGGCCCCGTTTGTCATCTCTAAGTCTAAATCCGCACTTCTGGGCCCCGTTTCAGGGGTTAGAAAGTCATACATGTCTGACCGCGCCGTTAGGAGACCATTGGAGACGGACGCCTGCAGATGAGGAGGGCCAGGAGCGGAGGGGATGGGAGTGACGGGAAGAGGAGAGGGGACCGCCGCAATTAGAGGAGCAGATTCTTCAGCATCCAGGACTTTAGGAGCACTGTGGATCACTGAAGGGGGGCTGGTACCATCATCTTTGGCAGTGATTGTGTTGTTATCTACAGCTTGGTCAGCAGGTTTGTTCGTGTCAGAGGCAGTAAGGCTACGTCCACCGAAATGTGGGGCAGTGGTGTTTGCTTCTGGTTTTACAGGGGCAGTGTTTGCTAGAGTGGAGGCAGTTTTCGCTGGTATGTCTGAGGTCGCAGTGTGTGGTTGTGCGAGAACCTTGGTTACCGGTGGGCTCGGAGCAGGTCTCCTGGTATCGGGATTGGGAAAGGACGGCGGGGAAGACGCAGCGAGCGGAGAGACAGGGGGGCTGCCTTTAGCATTCAGTGCGGCTAGTTTGGGGGAGTGTCGGCGTTTCGGGGGTATCGGTGTCCCAGATTTCTGAGGTTTAGGCGGTTCAGGGGTACAAGGAGGGGTGGATATGTTCTCCTGTTCTCCCTGGGCGCTACTTCCTCTTTGTTGTACTAAAGGGGCTATTTTGGCCTCAATGGCGGACGAGGAGAGCAAGGGGGCCGGCGGGGTGGTGTTCGACTCTGGAGTAGGGGCCGGGGCCAGGACGGGGGTGGGTGAGGGGTCGTTGGCCAGGGTAGACAGGCTACAAGTAAGGGTAGTGGTCTCGCTAGAGGGGCTGTCCTGAGCGGGGTCAATAGTTGCAGTGGCTGTGTCAGAGTTGGTGGCTACGGAGGAGAGGTTTTCCAGTGCCAGGGCAGCAGTGAAAGCCGCCAGCCTGAGAGAGCAGGGAGAGAACAGAGACACACAGACTAGACACCAGGGTGACTGTGACAGAGGAAGGGTGGCTCGGATAAGAGCATGCAGAGGGATTAGTTGGCTTTAAATCACACAAACACAGACGAAACAGCTGAACAAAAATAATAATAATCAAGCAACTACTAAGCCTGGTGAGAAAAGAAAGAAAGAAAAGATAAGGAGTCATGCTGTGAGTGGACATTAAAAGATACATTCCCATACACACACCAACAAGGAGTAAACTGACTCGGAGCTAAGGTCCTAAAAAGCACCAGTGTTCCTACAGCAGCACGCGGAACCACCTATGAGGGTTAAACAGTACCAGTGTCAATCTCATACTGTGTAATCTCATTTTCTCCAGACTGCTGACGTGGGAGATGGCCTCCGAGGTTGTCAAATGGCTTCATGAGTCGACCACACTCAAGAGGACAAAGGCCTTTCTGTGTCTATGACTGGTATTGCTTCCACCTTGTTAATAATGACACCAACATCTCCAGAGGCCGGAGAAGAAACACAAAGTGCAATAAACCCTCTGAAAGGGAATAAAAACAGAAAAGCAACGGCAGCAGTTCAGTGGACTCCACCCAAGAATGAGCACATTTTCAGAAAATGTCATGGGTCAATTGTTGTCTTGTCGAGTCATGTACTTATTCTTTAAAGTGGAGTGCAATGTGCAACAGCTAACAGGACTTTAGAAGTAAACGGACTCGTTTGCTGTACGTCAGCTTGTACTTACTCTGGCTCGGTGAGGGGTGTCGTCTCACTGGGTTCTGTTGGTCCTGCAGCGTTATGATTGGCCGTGCACTCGTCCTCCGTTCTGACTTCCACTATTGGCTCTTTGGACTCATCTTTTCTGTGGGACAGAAAGATTTCCATCTCGGTAACGACTCGACAGACCATGTGAAAAGTTATTGTTTCTGTGACAGGGGGCTTTTAGGAAAAATATATATATTAGAGCTGCAATGATTCGTCAGAAGAGCAATCACAAACTATTTTCACAGTTGACTCATTTATTTATCAAGCGCACAGCATCCTGCCATGTCTCCCCATTCAGCTTCTAAAATGTGGGGATTAAAGACGTCATCTTGGACCGACCAAAGAGCTGTGAGATGACTCGGTCAAAAACAGTCATTTGTGCTTCGAGAGCAGATGATGTGTATTATGTGAATTGATGATCTGTTGATGAACTGAGCTTCAATATTCAGTGTCACCGACACATGCTCTGTGTGGCAGCGTTAAATGTAGCATAGATCAATACCCAATTCAACTTAACACTCAGATGGATTCAAAACCCCCTCATTGTGCCCATGTGATTATTAGATCAATGGTTCACAAAGTTTTATTAAAAGGAAAAAATCCATTGGAAAGCGACATCTCATTTATTGATTTGTGTATTCTCCCTGCTCCTTTGGATTCAGAGTGGACCCTCACGAAACATGTTTAATTTGCTCAGTTCTCCTTAATGGAAAACGATTCCCCAGTGATGTCTTGCTTCATCAGCCTCAACACAAAACCATCAGCTAAAACTCTTTATCATCTTCAATGCCAGCCTTTGAAACGGTTTAACCACTAAAAGATTAAACTTCAAAAAGTTAAACTTGATTTAAAAGGGGTATGCAATACATTTAAGTCCAATTTATAACCCCCTAACAGCACGTGGTCTTTCTTCGACTTCAAGAGGTATTCAGAGGTCTAGCAAAAATCGGAAAATCACCTACACACACACACACACACACACACACATGTTATCTTTCTTTAAAACTTTCCCTATTTGATTAATATTTTTTTGGCCTTCAAAGGGAAGCACAGCACACAGTTGACATGTTGTTGATATGTGGAATAAATGAATAAAATGTTAAAATATGGTAAAACAACAGACCAGCACATTGTGTTTCGCTGCCTGGTGAACCTAAAAATAGGCCCCATTTTTACCGGATACTTGTGAGGGGGTGTGTGTGTGTTGATACATTATACCGGATACTGACATCCGATCCACAGACCTCTGCAATTACACCGGGTATTAACTATTGTTCTCGTAAAACTGTTCCACTTCATGTCTCAAAATGCAAATGGGGAATCATGTTTGAATCCCTCTTTCACCATTTCTTCTCTGCTGCTTCTGCTAATAGTTTTTGCCAGTCTTGCTTTGAGGGGTTCAAATTCAACTTTATGTTCAGATTATTCTCTTTATGAAATCACACTGACAGATGTACACCCGAACAAGATCCCATCACAAATGCTGCTGCTTGTCAAAATGTACTCTGTGAACGGCAAACGATTATACCTACCACATATCTCCTTATCTAGATAGACTATGCAATTCATATGCAAATCTAGACCGTTTTTAAACTCTACGTCCGAAGGCTCTTTTCAGGACGAATGCACATTTGTCTTTTAAAATGAGTTTTTTTGCTCCACATTCATTCCTCCCGATCATACTTGCGTGATAAAAATCCCTCTATGAGAACTCTACAGTCCTTGTGAGGCTTCAGCAGTCTGCCAAAGTTACACATGTTTCTGTATGTAATCCACTCCTCGTGTTTGCAGCATTTCCCAGCTGAGCCTAACTGGAGGAGAGTTAGAAACGGAGAAATGTAACTTTTGGAAGTGTCCTCTTATTTGTCTAACAGACATGACTGAAGTCAATAAAAGTGACTGGAATGTTATTTTTCTCCATCATCTTACAGTTTGGATTACTACAATAGGTATGAATCAATGTATGGCCTGTAGGAAAAGGAAACCCCTGTTTAAACCTGACTAATGTTTTAAGGCAAACTTGAAAAATTGTGATCAAAGGTGACCTGTAGGTGTTGGACCGGGAGATTACGCTGTGTTTGCTGAAAACGACTGAACAACGCTGATCACCACATAAAAAAGGAACAAACGGATCATTTTGGGTGCTTCGGAGGATTGGCAAAGTCATGCGATAATTGTCAACTGTGGCACGCGTCATATGAATCCAAAAAATTAAATATAGACAGGAGAAACCTTAGAGCATTTAGGCTGTCAGATTGCGAGAATAAAATGCATATATAAAGACTAAAAAGATGAAAACGTTATACTGTAACTGGACCCTAATGTCAATCTCGTCAGGGGGTCACTGTATAACGGATGTGTACTTTTAATAGTCCACCACTCACACGAATGCCGCTTTGCCCTCCTCCAAGTTGTGTCCCTTGGTCCCTGTGCCAGATTTGCCACAGAGGCACATGATGAGGCCACATTTGTTGACAAAGTAACAGGTGATGTCCACGGCCAGCAGTAGGAGCACAAACACGACGACAAGGATCCCGGCCCAGAGCATGATGCCCATGGAGAGCGCCGCCTCCTCGCCCAAATCTGTCAGACGGGAGACATGAGAGGGAGAGCACTGAGCGACTGCAGCATGACAGTTCCATTGTAACAGCCGTGAACGACCAAATAATGTGCTGCTTTGCTACAGTAACTACAAATGCTTTCGTGAAACAGAAGCAACTCACCTGCACTGATAGGTTCTAGTTGTCTCGGAGTGAATTTAGCTGCAGTACAATGTTGATGTGCAGATGCTGCTGTCGGATTTGTGTTCAGCTGTTATATGACTTTCTTTTTAAATATGTGGTATGTTGAGGGGGGGGGGGTTGTATTTGCAAATGTGTCCGGGCTTGGCTATCCTCGAACAAATACTTAAGAAATATTTATTCAACACATTTATTTGGTATTAGAAAGCAAAACAAAGCTCACACCGTGCGGCTAGTTACATGCACAATAATGTGTGGACAAAACAAACGTACAAAAAGATGTAATGCATCGTCACGGTTGGTTTAAAATCAATTTCATTCTAACAGAAGACTGCAGTATGTCAACTCTCTGAAAACGCCTCATGTTACAGATATATGTTACTCTTGTAGTACCAATAATTAACAGGTAAAATAGGTCTAAAAGTGATTAAAATGAGTAAAGCACCCTCCAGTAAATGTTTTTTTATAAAAACTGGTATTTTGAATATTTGATGCATTACAGGTGAGAATTATCTGCACTTTTGTCATAGTAAACACAAAAAACGGTGTCCTTATAATTGCTGTGTGCACAGCAGCCACTATTATTACAAACATGTTCAGTTAGCTGTTCCAGTTTTGAGTTTCGTAAACGTTAATCTTACAAATTTACAGTACAAATGCAACATTTTGTGAGTGATATCAGAATATGATTCATTGTTTGTGTAAACATACCGGTACCAGCACTTAGTCTTTACTCGGTTCTAAGCGCTATCTTTAATAACTTCATCTCAATTCCACTATTGTTCATCGCTGTAAACTGGCCCTCCTCTACTCCGCTGTCTATTTCTAATGACTGGCTGTGCTAATGCTAAGCAGAGTGAATCTGTGGGAGGCGCAGGTTTGCCACTGCCTTTGGTTTAGCGCAACTGTCAAACTACACAGGAATCCTTTTCTCACCCACAACAGACACGAGTCTGCCATGGACAAAGTCTGTTTCAAGGAGCGCAAGCGTCCAGAGAGACAGTCAGGCCAGGAAAAACAAAAGGCGAGCGCCCCTCGACTGTGCATGATGTGGAGTCCACATGAAAAACTATGACAGCAGAAGTACGGCAATGAGGGACAAGATGAGTGATACCAAAGAGCATGTCACGGATGAGCAGCCCTGAGTGGCTGAGGGGGGTGGGGGTGGGGGGGGGGGGACAGCACAACCCCCGAAAACAGCAAAATGCACACAGGTCGGGACGAAAATGTCCACGTGGTCCGCCACACCAATGGTCCAGGACCAGGCAAGAGAGCAGGAACATTGAGAGAAAAGGGGGAGAGAGAGAGTAGAGGACGAGCACAGGGGAGGGAATGACGTGAAACAAAGAGGAAAAAAAAGAGAAGGGTGGGGAAGGGAAAACAGAGGAAAAGAGAAAGTGAAAATGTGTCTGAGAAAGCAAAAGTGTAAAAAATATATATTTTCTTGTCACAAAAAGAAGGAAAAAAAACAAAAACTCAGCAACAGATTAAAACCAAAACCACAGCACAAAGGGAAAACTACACGTGGATTGGATGGTGCCTGGGTGGTGAGCGAGTGAGTGAATTGGACAATGACTTAGAAAAGAAGTGAGGAAGACACAATGGTGAGCTGGAATGTTTCAGCGAAGCGCTCGGCAATGCGGCTTTTGCAAAGTTAGTAAAAAAAATAAAAAAAATAAAAAAACTTCCAGGTACGAGTTAATCCGTTGTGATCAAAGGATATTTTAATGGCTGCTTCTACAAAAGGACAAACTTTCCACTATTTATGCAATTTTAAAAAGTAGACAAAGGTAAAGGGAAACGACAATCGTTCAGAAGATGTTATATCATCCTCTGAAGGAAGTCACTGTCCCAGTTCTGTGAGCGCAAACTCAAGCTCCTTTAGCAAGGGCTGTCCAAACTCTGGGGTGAGGAAAATTCAGCCGGAAAATCATTCTGGGCTCACCGCGGCCCAGGAAATCTTATTTTTCTTCCTCCAGATTTATTTCGTAGTAATTCACCTTTCAGTGCTAAAAAATAGTCTGGCTCTGAGCTTCCGAGTTTGGCTCCTCAGTGTTCTGGCCGTTTAGTTCCAGTTTAGCGCGAGTGATTTGAGAGAGGGGGTACCTACCTGGGATGGCCTCCGGTTCGGTGGACGTCCTGAAGGACATGGTCGCCGGCTGGGACTTGCCCTTCTGATTCACCGCCACCACAAAGACACTGTACTCCGTGTCCCACTCCAGCCCACCGAGGACCACGTACTCGCTGCTGCTGGGCTGCTGGATTTCCGGTTTCCACTCGGACGCTTGCACCTGAGGACAAACAGACACATGCATTCATACCTGCAACTGACATTTTTTTTTCATTTGATGAGTTATTGTGTGGTGTATAATATAATTGAGACATTGGAAATTAATGGAAAATGCGCATCACGTCGCAAGGTTTCATATTTTTCAATCCTGCACTGTCCAACATTCAAAACAGAAGGAGCTTCAATTCAGTAAGATGTAAGCAAAGAACTGAACCCTCCACATTTTTGAAATTCATTTTCTGTTGATGACTTAGTAACCCAATTGTTTAAGCTGGATGGGCAACAAAAGGAAGTCTTGAACCTGACAGAATTAGGCTAGAATTCAACTTTCAAATGTTTTTGAAGATGTCAAAATGAGCGAGTTTCAAAGGTATTAATGGCTGCATCATGAATATTTTGCTTTCTAAATTATTCGATAAATACAAAGAACAATTGCAAAAACTACCAGAGTTAAGTCGGGTAAGAATCATAATTGATTAAGGCAACCAGCAAAAAAAAAAATCACATAGCAGTTTTTGGCATTTTTGCAAGAAAAATTATTTAAATGATGCGTACATTTCTTTATTATCTTAATTGACATTCTCGCCAGACTCACTGGTTTATAGTGAACAAGATAATGTAAGATGGGTGAGCCACCGTCGTCCTGCTTGACCCAGCTGACTTTCAGGGAATTTCCTTTTGGCTGAAGTGCCCCTTCGATCTTAGGAGGATTGGGATTCCCTGGAGGCACAAGACACAAGCCATTCCGAGGTTACATACATTTCGTAGAAATGTAGATGTGTTACTTGCTTTAAAGACACAAGGCTGTAGGTTCACCTTTAAAATTGTGAGATTGAAACAAAAACAAAAACGTTCTCATTTCTTTGTCGATGTCCTTCCTTAATCGCTTGCCTCAAGAGGGTGCGTTTCAAGCCAGACTAATCACCAAATGACACACCGCATGCTTATCTGATTCAGTGTGAGTTGCTGAGTGACTGCAATTATCACAACATTTAGTGTCTGACTTTTTCCCCAGTGCCATTCAAGGTTCCAGGGTAAAGGCTTATTTATCATTGACTACAATTCTTCTGTGGCATTTGCATTTCTCAGCAGGACAAACTTTTTGCAACGCAACAACTTACTTAACTTATCAACATTAAATCTTGAGATGTATTACCGCAATAAATGCAATGAGTATGAAACGACAATTAAGTCAGGCAGCTATGTATCAGATGCCAGCGTTGAAACAACAGATTTATTTATCTATCTCATTTAACACATCACTAGTTCTTCATGCCCATTGCTGACAAATGTGTCTAATGTGCGTCTGTGTCCTGCTCTGACCTGTGGATCCCCTCATCGTATTCTACGCATAATTAAGTTTGCCTGGCTCAGATCATTACAATGACAATGTGAATGTACTTTTGTCTTGAGGTGATCAGAGCCTGGCTGTGTCCTAGCTCTCCTTAGATAAATAAAAAAAATAACATCAGAGCTCACTGGAGGTTGCCTGGCTTTAAACTCAAAGTTGTTCTTCAAAAAACACAGGCAGCGACATATTCTCCTGATCTTAAGCTCATACATTCTTAGGTACTAAGGAGCTATAGCACAATTCAAAATTGTCTCGCACTGTTATTATTATCCTTTTAGAGCTTCCTGTCAAATGTAGGATTCAAAATCTTCACACAAGCGGGCACAAACACCGAGTGAGTCAGAACACTGCCGTCTGATTGCGCCTCAGACTCCCAGTTCTGAAAACGTCTCCCTGTGTCTTGCCAACGAAACCGATTGACTCATCAGTGTCTGTTAGTGGATTTAGCCTGGAGTGATGGTAATCAAAGGTTACACATATGGAAGGTATATCGTGTCACAATAGCTATAGCACTGAGCAGGAGTACTGAGAGCTGTTGATGGAGAACCAGAGCAAATTGCTGCAAGGAGCCATTTTTTCTGAAGATGGGAAGCCACCGATTATGGTTCTCATGTGATTAGAGGAAACTGTTTATTACCCATTTGATTTATAGGGAACTATAAGGGGAGAGTACATCCCTCAGGTGGTGGGATATCAGCCCCATCCAACTGATCTGATATTAAACACTCTTGACTGTTATATATTACTGCAACGACAGCTTTGGCTCTCCCTCATTTATCCTGCTGAGGCAAACGACGACATGACTTGATTAATACAACAGAGGTAGACATGTAGTAGATGATTGCCTAGAAGCCGTTAAAGTGGTGTTTATTGGTGGGATTTTCCGGTTACGAATCTCTTGGGAAAAATCTGCGACATCAAGTTACCTTCCGCAAAGTGGACGGGACCATCATCACCTTGCACCAAGCCAAATAACAGTCACATGAAATGCACACGTGAGTGAGTTGAAAGAGGAAGACAGATGGAAAAGATATAACAGGCAAAAAAAACTTAGAAACAGGTAAAGAACAAAAAAAAATACTGAAATGACAAACTAAAACATGTGGAATCCCAACAAAGCTATTCATACTGAAACACAAAAAGCTACGCATAGGAAACCCCGTCAAGCGTCTTACTATGGAGCGGATTTTTAACAGCTTGACATTGATTTAGTAATTTGGAAGGCAACGGTTTAATTCCAAACTTCCCCAAATAGCTGGAGGCAGACGGGCAAAGTACACCTTCTAAAATGTAGATTTAACATGAACTTTACAATACTGTTATTAAGGAGAGGAGATGGCTACAGCAGTAAAAAAAAAAAAATAAACAAACAAACAAAAATACTAATCATCTACTACTCTCACTACAGAACAAACCTGTGTCTTCAGAGAAAACATTTAAAATGCCATCTAGGGACATAAAGAAAAGATATCAGGCAATTAGAATCAGCGGTCTAAAAAAAAGATCAACTTTAATCTCTGCAAAAACACTTCAGTGACAGGTTTATCCATAACTTTTTCTGTACCAAAACATATTTTAAAACATTGCTTTAAATGTGGAATAAAGTGAAACATTGTGTTCTTTTTTAATTATAGTTCCTGGACATAAAAGTATTTTAATCATTTAATATAAATAACAAAAATGGATTGTATGTAAAAAACTAAATAAATAAATAAATTGTAATATTGTTCCTTTTAATTCCTCAACCTTTTTTTAGGTTGTCTTAGATTGTCATTTCCCTGGTTTAGGAAGCAGCAGCTTTTGCTCCAAAAACATGCAATTCCAACCAACAGAGGGGGCTAAAAACTAAATAATGAATCTAAGACGCCAGGGTTAAAATTTAATCGACTAAGGAATAGCTCATATTCCGAATACTGGTTTGCTAGCTCAGAGTGAGCCTAAGGAAGATTTTTAATGATTAGGTGAACAGATCCAAATGGGATCTGTGTAGTGAAATCACTGTAAAAATTGAACGTGTTAAAATAGAGAGACAGCGCAAACAACAATTGGACCTTTGAATTCGTAAGAGTTCAAGCACAGCTGACAAACACTGTGCTTCAATGAGTTTTGCCGTGAGCAACAGGACGAACAAAAACGTATTTTTCCATGACAGCAACGATTTAATCTCGGGTAATGTGTCTGTGGAGGCAGAGGTAAATAAGTAATATAAAACAACAACCAAAAGCCACTTACGGACAGGCTCCGTCTTGAAGAACTCGGCAGGGCTGCTTTCACCGCCGCCCTTGCCGTTGATGGCAGACAACTTCATTTCGTAGTTAGTCTCTGGCTTCAGGCCTTTGATAGTCAGCTCACTGATGGAGCCTGTTAAAACATACCAGAAGCAGCAAAATGCCTGCTGAGAACACCTTGATCATTTTGATTATCAGTAAAACAAACACATCCCCTGTGTCAACAATGCATACATAATTCATTCCATAAAAAGTGAACAGTAATTATTCATTTCGTTTCGGCGATGTTTAAAAAAAACGGATCTAATTAGCAATGGTCTGAAAAGTCTGACAAAGGATTTTGCATATGAAAAATGTGCTATATATATATATATATTGCACAATTAAATCATAACCTTTTAAATGATGAAAAATTAAAGGGTCACATATTACGATACAATACACAAATATTCACATGTGAAAAAATAAACCATATAATAGAATCACCCAAGTTGCCCCAAAAACACCCATGACTAATCAAGAGACTTTTGACATACAACCGACCTTCACCTTCACCAGGAAACTAGCAAAAGCAGATTTGGACATACCCCAAAAAACCTAGTCCATGCACCCACCTTTTTTGTCTTCCTAGAACACAAGGAAATACCCTTAAAATGAATCATTTGCAGCATTAGTAGGGTTCTTACCATCTCGTAGCTGGTAGACCTCCTGCAGCCAGCTGCCCGTGCCCTGCGTCCTCCACTCCACTCTGTACTCCAGGACCGGAACCCCTCCGGTGGACTCCGGCTCCTCGAACTGGATCTGCGCCGTGGTGGAGAAGGGTCTGGCCTCTCTGATGGATGGAGCCGATGGCACCTCTGTTAAAAGGAGGAAATACTGTGGGAGATTGCAAAACACACTAAAGCTGTCAGAGCACATTGTTCCATTAGGCCTTACAGAATGAACTCACAGCTCCTCATGGCTTCAAATTCCATCGAACAGTGGCTTCATCTTTTCGAGCGATCTATGACTCGTGACAGTAAACGGAAGCTTCTCTTGCACTAATATTGACTAAATTTAAAGGGAAGATGCTCCTTTGACAAACTTACGGAAGTTAACAGCTGATCCATAGTCACTTACGATAACTGATGACACAAAAACGATCATTGACAGCTTGTTGGGCGAAAGCAAAGCCTTTCAACACAAGTTGACAATCGAGGAAAATATTTTGTAATGCATTAATCTCATCCTAATCCAATTATCTATTTAAAGTATGAACTTATGCGGATTAAAATAATCTGTTTACATGGCAGTTTCTTATTCAGACCACTTTCCTATTTGGGTTAATACTGGCATTCTTCTGTCCATGTAAATATAGTCACTGACTAAAACAGTGGTTAGTTTAATATTAGTTTAGTTAGTACGTTAACACTAGTGCACTACTATATACTCTACATAGTACTATATAGTGTTCTTGGGACAAAAAGGCTAAGATTAATCGTTTTTTTTTTTACACAGCCACAGGGCAGTTAAATGATCTCGTTTTGATTAGACAGCCTTTTCATCTGAATTTATCATCCATGAAAACAAACACTCTGTTTTAGTTTTTTTGGCCTAATGTGTTTTGAATATGGCTGAAAAATATTCTCATAGAGCCTGAGCCAGGGGAAAAAAATATATTACACAAAATGAAAGTTTTGCACTACAAAGAAATTCATCCATTCCTATTATCAGGACTGAGAACCAGACGCCAAAATGTAAATGCAAAAATAAGGGCGTTTGAATCACAGTATCATCACTGACCGGCCTGAATGAGCAGGAACTCCTTGGACTCGGTACCCATCTCATTAGAGGCGGTGCAGTTATAGCTCCCGAAGTCATTTTCAGATTCAGGGGTTATCTGGAGAAGGAAGAAAAAAAAAAAAGAAAGCAGCAAAGAAATGAAAGGCAGTGTAGCAAAACAGACGAAGGAACTTGTGTGTCAAACACACCGAAGGTGACCTTTTTGTTGTCCATTAGAGTAGCCTATTTTTTGTTGCTGTGAGCGTTCCTGCTGCTGAATTATTCATCTGATTTTCTTACACAATGGAGCTTAAAGAAAACCCTTCACTTCAAGCCCTTAGTCATGAAATCTTGATGGCATGAGGGGTGTGTGTGAGGGTGTGTGGGCATTGTGCGTTTGTGTACCTGGAAGGACTCTACGTGTTGATGTGGGTGTTATTTTCTAGTCTAATTTGTGGCTGGACCTGGGCACGCATACCTGCAGGTAGCTGGTTTCTGGGGTTCTGAAGATTTTGATGTTGGAGCCGGTTGAGCCGGGGAGCTGCAGTCCGTCCCTCAGCCACACAATCGTCACGTCACTTGGATGAGCCTTGACCTCGCAGCTGATATTCACTGCGTTCCCCTCCCAGGTATACACCGCCGTCTGACCATGTATCTTCGGGACATCTGAGAAAAATGTACTTCATATAAATGATCCGAAAATATATATTTTTTTAATATTGTGGATTTAACAGTAACTGAAAATAATGTTGTGCGGATAAACGCTCTTTACGATGCTTGTTCTGTTTAAATAATGGAAATATATATATATATATATATATATATATATATATATTTCTATTAAAAAGGGGGAGAAATACTTACAGCGGACCTCCAGATACGCTGGCTGACTATCCTCTCCAATGGCACTGCGAGCAGTGCAAAGGTACTGACCGGCGTCCGTGTACTTCACATATATTAGCGTGAGGGAGGACACACGAGCATCACTCCTCACCACCACGTTTCCATCCGGACTCTAAATGAGAAAAGAAATGGCTTTGTTGAGGGAAACAAACCATTCACGCGGGTTATAATCCACAGCCTATATTGCACATTTACATCGACAGAGCACAATTTCCTCTGAAAAATGTATGACCTGAACAAACAAAAAAGCTTTACAAAGCAGGCCTTTAATGAGCAGAACCGACATTACATTAATGAAATGGGCAGATTCTGCTCTGTGAAGACACGGAAAACAGAAGGACACAGCTGACAGTACAGGGGAGCTGATCAATAATTCATGACATGAATGCTCTAGAAACCATCTAGAGCTTTTCACATGAGGGCTTACCAACTCGTGAAATATGCTGATGCATGCCACTCGACACAACATTGCCTTACATGGCAGGCTCACACTTTTAAAGTCATTGCAAAAAAAACTTGTTTTTCCCTAAAATAACACTTTTCAGGGATGAAGGGCCCATGCCAAGTCACATCGCATCTGAAACCTGCGAAATAACAATGGACAGCTGGCTAATGAGAGGTGTGAATGGCCTTCCTGCTCTCGGCATAGACTGGTTTCATTAACTTGATATGCACAATATCCAACCATAAGTACCTTCCTAAGCTTCAAGGTCCACAGCGCCTTGTTGTCGTGGTTGCTGCTATCGCGTGACACTACACTGTTAAGAGTGTTAAGTGTCAGGTGGATGAAAGTTCTCCATCACAGAGGAGTCGGGAAAACTTCAATGTTTATTTGGGCTACTAATGGCACAGCAATTCTGAACTGTCCGCCAGAAGAAAACAGTAAATCTCAAACCATAAACCAATCCAAAGCTTTGGCGTCTTTGTGAATTGCAAGGTGCTGCAGGACGGAATATCTGAGCCCTAAAGCAAAGGCACAGTTGCTTTTATACATATTAAATTAGGGCCAGGTCCGGGGGCCATGAAAGAGAAACCCTTGTTAGTTTGTATTCAAATTCAATAGACAAAGCATGTCTGAGACATTCATTATGCATAGCGGGTAGCAGGACCAGGGAGACACTTACATAATACACTAACCTTTTATTCTGACCCTCATGTAGAAAACGCTCTCCCTCAACCAATGCCTCCGACTCCTGCATCTACGCAACATTCCACACTATGTGCAACTACTGAGTCCAGTAAAAGCGGCATGCCTCCACTCCAATTCCTTCTTCATTCTGTGCTCCTTTTTAGTTAACCCAAACCGTTCTCAAAGCCAGAACCACATCGGTACGGTTTTGCGAGGGCTGCCGTCACTTACTCCCTTTATTAAGCCTGTAATGAATATTATTATCTACCAGAGGAAAAATGACGTGTGGCCTGCAATTCAATATTGTGATTCATTAATGTTTCATAACAATAGATTTCAGAATAATGCATTATGCACCAGAGTGGTCTTCATAACGAAACGTCCTTGATAATATTTTTTGCCTTTACTGCCGGGCCCAAGTTGGTGTAAAATTACTTTTCACGTTTGTGTCATAATCCTGTATCAAACAGACAAGGGAAGAAAAATAAGACTTTCGTATATAAGCTCCTCGCTGACTGCAGAGCACTTCAACAGCTCCCTCAGCTTTACCAGCAAAGGAGAGAGACAGAGAGCATACATTGAGGACATGTCAAACTCGTGTCTCACTAAATCCTCACTGTCCCAGAATTCAAAAAGTAACAATTTACAAAAAACAAATATATAGTATATTTACGTATACATATATATATATGTGTGTGTGTATATACATATATATACAATATAATTGATACACAGTCAAAATGTAATTTATGAAATAACTGCTAATATATAAAATAAAATATAATTAGATTTTATCAAATAAAAGCAATGATAATCATACATTTTTAAACCATTAACGTGTTCCTGTTTTAAGGGTAAAAGAAAAATGAAAAAGAATTATGCATTTTCCCCTTTCTTCCGAGATAAACGGGTAAATGTTGAAAAAAAAAAAAAATCGAGTCAATTGATAATCAAAGTTTTATGCAAATCTACAAATCACTATGCGTTGTGCCTGATGGGAAATGTTTTCCCAACCTTGTTTAATTAGTCGTGAGTGATGATTGCATTCCAAAGATTGTGTAATCACAGGTGTCATTAATGCATTTATAGCAGCTGTCAATATTAAGTGAGACTGTTGGAGATAAATGAAAAGACAAACATCATTGTCAAAAGTATTACAGAAAGGAGGAGAGGGAAAAGACCGTTTCGCTCTCTGTGCTCCCTGCAATTTGAAAGTAAAATTGAGGAAACAAATGGTAACAAAAATACATTAATTTCCTCTTAATTTAGTACAAATAATGAAACACTGATGACATATTTTGTGAGGGCACAAATTACTCTTCATTAGAAACTTCTAAACGTAACAGCTCCATTCTCTAGTGCAGTAGTTAAAAGCATTTCCCACCAATTTTCTCACGTATGTAAAACACCTTTGTGTAAATATAAAAAGTTGAAAGGATTAATGTGGCCAGCAGTATCCTTTGCCAAAGTACCTGACTCTGACAATCTGGGCTGCTGCACAAAGACATTTCGTTTTCTCCCATCCACATATTCAGTCATCTTTAGTCTACAAATGTTTCATAATGTAGAAATTGTAGCAAATTGGCAGTCTGGGGATGTGGGTGGGAGGAAAGGGATCTGTGAAGAGAGTTTCAACTGAAAAACAAAACCGAGCAAACATGTTGAAAAACTCATTTCAACAGAATCATGTGTCGATCTATAGAATATGATATAAAAAAAACACATTTGAGCAGGCAGATGTCTTGTAATGATGTTTTCCTGCAAGCGAGGTCAAATGTATGGGGGATAAAACACGAGTAAGCCTCTGCATTTCAAGTGTATGCAGAAAACAAACAAGGCCGATTTGCATTGGGCCTGTTTGTTTTCAAGGTTTATATTCTCCCTGGCCCTTATTTGACCGACAATTTTGTTCTGCATCCATCCAAAATTGTATTGGAATCCCCTGGCATGAAAGACGGATGGCTGTGGAGAAATAGAAGTCATGCATTTAGAATACCTTGTGCTGCTCAGGCCGAGTCCATGATGCCTGCAGGGGACAGAAACAGAACAACAAACAAGGCAAAGCAGTTCTTAGAAAGCCATCCTTATCCAGGTAAAGTTGGGACGCTGCACATTGCATGCAAGTCTGAGGTGTAACACCTGAGCTGAATGCCTGATTTGGCCTGAGGTCTGCACTTATATGAAGGAGTATGCTCAAAATTTCCTTTTCCAGAAGAGCCCATTGTGCGTCAAAGGTGTTAATGTAAAGGCACATCTGGGGTGGATATTTACGGCGCGTTATTTTCTGTCCTGTGGACTCGTACCAGACTGCGTCTATTATCTTCGAAGATGCGAGTCTATGATAACACAAATGCTTAGAGATAAGAAGGTTATTGGTTTATCAGAAAGAGCCCACTCCATTACGCTGCAAAAGCAGAGATATGCTGGCCTGTTGTGTAAAAGTGGTGTAAAATTATCGACTCACAATCTATCTATCTATCTATCTTTCTGAGGCTTGAAGTGGTAAGGAGAGGATAAAAAGCCAATGAAAGAGGATTTACTCTCATACTGTCTTGTGTTTACTTTTTAATATAAAAAAAGCTAAAGCTTTTTCTGCATCAAAAAAGCACAGCCATTACCCTAGTCAAGCACGTCATTGAAAACCACTCGCTGGGTTTCTCAATAAGCAACGACGGTTCCAAAAAAACAAGCTATTTTAATGCAGCATGTGTGTGAGACTTTGGAATAAATCTTGGCCAATAGGTGGTCTGTTTTAAGTAAAATTGAAAAATGTCCTTCCCTGAATGGTAACAATTCATGCATTGCAGTTTTCAATGAAGGGTTTTACAATTTTTCATGCAATGGAAAGGCATTTAAGTACAGTTTCACCCAGGAATACGGAGTCATTTTCCATGACATGACACCACAACAAAAAAAAGGAACCCACCCTTCTAACAACAAACACACATCTGAACTGGACCAGACAACTTGCCGTGTCAAATTAAATCACAGTGACACTGAGAAGGCCCAACTCCACAAGACAAAAGAAAAAAGCATGCTGTATGGATTTTATGATGCCGAGGAGAACATGTAAAAGTGCGACGATGAGATGTGACGGCCCACACGGCGCCGGTGTGCTGAAGCGCAACAAGCAAAAATGATAAACAGCTATTTCACCAGGTGCAACAGCAAGAACATGTCAAGCAAGCAATCTGCGGGAATAATTGAAGGGCAAAACGTCAAGCCCCAGTATTATCCTCTCATGATCAATACCCAAGAACATAGTGTGTTTGCATGCAAGCGGCTTGCATCGCAGACACACTCCGACCATTTACATAGGAAAATCAGCATTATGTGGACGGCAAAAAGGGATATCTAATTGCGTACGGAGCTGAGCAATTCATACGCAAAGCTTACTGTATGATTATGAATTCGCAGTGCCCTTTGGAGCAGTGCAAGTCCTCTACTGTCACAGTGAAACACACAGTGCGGCGAGCATCATTACAGGCGGCAGTTGGCTGCATATCACCGCCGTGCAGAGAGCGGTAGCCCAATTAAAGCAGGCAACCTAATGGTGTGTAACATCACCCCCCCACTCGTCCGCAGCACTGCCTCTGCAGCAAGTCAGCCGACAACTGTCACATCTATGACGGGTGTCTGTTTGAACAAAAGGACAACTAATAACAGCAGGCGCAGGGAGGACGGTGTGACACAATCACGGCCCGAGCAAACGCGCAGCGCATTATTGGGACTGATTTCGTTTCAAGCACGTTGTTATTTCCACGGGACATCCTCCCTGCTCTTCGTTTCTGACATGAACTGTGAGCTCACTGTGAAGAGGGCAATGCATGAGGAGACACGGCGATACGAGGACACAAAACGCACAAATGCACTGAACCCAGCCGGGGTTTTTTTTTTGGGGGTGGGGGGGGGAGGTGATGCCTCGCTGAAACTGATGACTGTGCATACTGCATCTTCCTGTGTCATTAACTGCTGAGCCGGAGAAGCTGTGCCAGTGCACCACTGGAAAACAGACGAGCATTTTGGTGAACAAACCCTTACATCACTCCACTACTGAGCTTGGGTTTGTGCGTTTGCGAATGAGGAGCCGTTTTGTGTTAGGAGAAAACAATGCTCTCTCTCTCTGCATCTGGCGGGCAGTGTTTAAAGCATTCCTTTGTTCAAGATAGTCTCCCCAAACAACATTTATTACACATTTCCGCTCAGGATTTTTTTTTCATTTGCTAATCAGGAATCTGCTAAAGCTAAACTTTGCACAGCCTACAGAGATAAAGAGCCCTCGCTGTACTGCTTTTAGGTGATACGCTTAGTTATATAGCTAGTCTATTTAGGCAATAATATAACCTCTCCGCAAAGGTTCAATAATATGTCTAGATAATTGCAGCCGACCGAGTTGCTGCATCAAGCAGAATGTTTAATATGAATTCAAATAAGGGAAATGTTCATCATGTACAGTATCTATTGTGACTCTGCAAATGCATCCTAAAGGACAGAGGCAAACAAATACCACACAACAAAGTTGTTATAAATTGCGTATTGACGTATAAACACAAACATAAGGTTCTGATAAGTTTTGAATTAACCGTACATACAGGGATCCAATCAGGAGTGTAGAATATTTTTATTCTGTCCTATTTTTGTACAGAACCACTGCTTTACCGTAAACTCCTTCAATCCTCATATTGTGCATCTCTATACTAACGCTTATCGAATCCTTTTTTTTCTGACAAAAGTGAAGATCTAATTCAGAATGGAAGAAATCATTTCTCCATGTGTTGACCTTTAAAACCCAAGTCCACAGCAGAATGGGAACGGTTTGAATAACTAATCTGTCGCAAAATGTCAGACGTTTTGAATTTTCTGCTTCATGCACGACTCCCAACAGTATCAGAATGTGAGAACCCCTGTTTTGAAATGAACCACTCGTTCATTTTGGCTATTCAACATCACCCCACATCTAAAAAAGCACCGTGCACATCTGTACTGGTTTATTCCCTAAAAACTAATATTGAAGCGAAGATGCTGCCCTTACCATCCTTTACGGGTTGTAAGAACAAAGAAAAATGAATAAAAAGCTGTATTTTTATTTATTTTTTCCCAATTGTCCATGTCCACCCCAAATGAATGTTACCTCGCTTGTCACACCCATTTATGATGAAATACAGCTGTAATGATGCTTACAGATAGCATGACAGATGGACATTAAAATGAACAAACCCAACAAGACAATGAAACAATTAGCAGCCGCTTCCTCACGCATCCGTGATCTGCCACGGAAGTCGTTTCCCCCGCTGATAGTCGGAACTATGCAAGAAATCATAAGAGCATTATGCATCCTCTCGCTGTCCTGCACAGTGATTCGGTGAGGCTGCTAATCATTTCTTTGAAGAGATGCCACAGAGAAGGCAGACTACAGCACAAAACACACCGCCACCACAGCACAGCTGTGCGCCACCTGACATGTGTCACGTGACATGCTCCACATCAGTGACTACCCGGGGAAGAAAATGGCTGAGCACTGCTAACTGTGCTTCTTGTTTTATGTTATTAATATAAAGCCCTAAAAGAGGTATTTATTACCTCGGCTCTCGCCTGCAGAGGAAATCTGCCCAGCATTGCCTTTCGTGGCATTTATCGGTGAAACTGTGGGGTGCAGGACGCTTAAGTTCTTATGCCCCTCCGATGAGATTCTACTTATTCATTGTGACAGCTTCAAGATCACAAAAAAGGAGCTGAGGTACTGCAGCAAAACATTCCGCTGCCTGTCTACACTGGAGTGTGAGAATGAGGCATCCATGTGTGCCACTGCAGGTGTACACCGTTACAAAGAAGAGAAAAAACGGATGATCTGTCACGGCGTGCTTCCTATGGTGGTAGCGTGCTTTCTGCATGTGAGGCTCCACTCAAAATCCAATTTTGAATATGCAATACTCAGGCGTGTTTTGTGCACATTTTTGTTCTCCAGAGAGCAGTCAATTCAGTCAATCCACTTCTCCACTGACTGGCTTCGTCCTTTTTTTACAGTCGCGGTTGGGTGTCTGATCATCAAAATTGGATTTTAGGTGGATCATTTCAGGTGACACTAAAAAATAAGTTAGATGATTCAAAGTATCGTCGAGACGTTAGACAGACTGAGCAAGGCTTGAATACCAACAACCGCATGCTGTGATGGAAAGTATGAAATGATCGGGCGAAAGCGACACAGAAATAGCGTTTCCCTGCTACGTTATACACCTAATTGTCTTCTTCTCTCACGAGATGAGCTCTGCGCACTTTCTGTCACAAGTTTAGGGATGTTTTCAGGCTACATTTGGAAAACATGCAATATTCAAATCAATTTCGTGAACTGTGATAAGATCCGTCCTTGGGGTTTTCAAGAAATTTCCAATAAAAAAGGGGTTATTTATTTTCAGCAGGGGGCTTGTGAAATTTGCAGGCATACTACGGGGACGACACTACTCCAATACATTTCTGTGCCACGTGGATTTCATACCTGATAGATCCTGTTTAGATGGGCCTGTAGGAAGAAAATGTAGTGCATGTAATGGACTGGATCCAGAATTCCTTCATAAACTAGGGTATATGACCAAAGGATATTTCCCCTCATTAAGTGTCAACTGTAGCAATATAACAAGACCTTGAACAACCAGGCCATGTGGGCAAGAGATGCATGGGAACACCGGTCAGATATTGATTGTTTCTCATAGTTTGCGCATTGAATATGGTAGAGGGCATTACCAAGAGAACAAACAGAAGGTAAGAAAGTCTTGCAATTACCCACTGCCGGGCCAAAACAAATTTAAAAGATGATAGCAGGACGGCCATAAAAAAAATCAATATTTATATATATATACTGTATATATAAATGATCAAATTCTAATTTAAAAAAAATAAATCAATCAATCACTGACATGAGCAGAATGATGGCAATAGTGATTGAAAAAAACATTTGAGCATTCAAGTGCTCATTCTAGCAAATACAAAAGGAAGCAGACAAAGTTTAATTATCATTTCCGTTTACATGCTTATTTGGGGAATGTTATAATTGGGTGTGTGGTGCTGATTTTATTTGACATTCAGGGAGAAAAAAAAAAAAATCAAGTCAAATTCTGAGCGTGCTCCACTCCAGCAGGGCTGAGCTAATTACATGAAATCCACTGGGCCAGCTCAGAGGAGCTGCTAATTTAGGGGAAATTAACAGCACTACACAAACTTTGCTGCGGGTGTTTCCTGACAAAACTGCTCCAACCTGCACATGATCAATATACTGCTTGAATTTAGGGTGTTCAATTCCTGTCTTTGACAGAGCTGCATCCTGTAGGTTTATTTAGTCACTGTGTCCCAAGTAAACTATACACAAAATGTGTCGTTTTTTTTTTGCTTTACAGAGCGACGGATGCAATATGCAGATAATACTGTACAACAACACCATATGCCATTTTTCCTCTTTTTGTAGTGTCTACCAATTGGTTAGGAATCATGAACAGTATGCAACTGGAACCCAGACAATATCATTCTAGATTACGCTCGGCATGGTTCATTAACCCCAAAAGGAAAAATGATGGCAGGACAACAGGCCTAAAGGACCAAGACTGAGTGCACACGATTTAGTTATTTAGCAACTACTGTCATCCATTCTGTCTTCATTATTTTACCTGCTCTCCTTCAGTGAAGACGCGTTCACCGTAGCTCCAGTTGATGGCCGGAGTCGGATCCCCCGAAGCCTCACAAGTCAGAGTGACCTGCTCGTCCATCTCTGAAGTGCTCTGGTTTACAATGAATGTGATCTTAGGTTTGACTGTAAAACAGAAACACACAGTTAACACATGCATAGGTGCATAGAAGGGGGTTTATCAAAAAAAAAAAAGTAAAAGAGCAACTCTGGATTTGGGATGAGTTCAAAGGGACGATGAGGATCAGTAACTTGACAGGTGAGAGCGTTTTTTAAGGTAGAAAAAGTGTTTTTAAGCTTTCCCAGTCCCAGCAGAACAAGTGCAAGTTATTTCGTCTTTTTCAAAGAAGCTGGCCTTCATTTTTGTTTACACTTGAGCAAACTGTCATGTTACAGTACACCTGAGCTAACCTGAACGCACAGCAGGGTGCCGCAACAGAGTACAGCGAAGCAAATTGTGCTTCTTCTTGATGCTTAAGGATTTGCATTTCAATAGGGTTCGTTGAATGCAAGACTTTCTAATATAGTCAATATAATTAAGATAATTCAGCACAATAAAACTGCAACCTCGTATTAAATGCTGTTATCTCAGCAAATAACGATTAAATGAACAAAGGAATGCCACCGGTTTATATCCACAGCCAGAGGTGTCACATACTGACCTGCGGGATTGGGAATAGAATCGTTTTTTTTTTTTTTCTCAATAGATTGCATCAGCGATGCAAAACCCTGATGTGTTCAAATCCCGCCTGTATCGTTAAAACTATAACAATCGGCACCGTGGAATAAACTAACTAATGAGCAGCGGGCCATGGGTGTCAATTACAGTAACCACACTAATGTGTGCGTGAAATCTTATGCATTGCAAGTATCGTGAACAATGGCACATTACATTTCACTGCTGGCTCTCAACAAATTTTATTCATTCTGTCAATAAAGGGGTTCAACACTCCTGCTATTATTGCACCGACATTCACACAAGTTCCGTTAGTCAGCGCATGAACAATTAGCTTTGCTAATTTCAGCGTTGCCCCATTTAAATGATCTGAAAACTAGATCTCCTAATTAGATTTTTCCATCCCATGTGAACACAAAACAGTACGTTTGACGTGGCTTTGCAGCTAAATGTGCACTGTACAATTGTACAAGGAAAATATGAATATTCGGCGGGACTTTGAATTCAAAAGTACAGTCAGAATCAGACAACACATTTGCAACCGTTTAGAAAGCTGTCCTGAAAAATGTCAATGCAGAATGTGTTCCCATTGATCTAAACCAGGATTTCTCGCATTCTTGTTAAGGAAAGCGAAGTGCACCAAGCAACTTAATGTCAACGTAACTGCCGTATCTGCGTGAGCTGATCTTGAGATTTTAATTGAAATCATGGCTGCCTCTACGTTACAATAGCAAAAGGAATAAACGGGACAACAAAAAGAAACAGCTTAGTGAGCACACATTTAATTCTCGAAAACTCTCAAACACCATCCTTACATGAAACATTCACAACCCACACCGAAACAACACCTCATCTCGTATCCCCCAGAAAGCGGGACACATAGCCACACTATTGTTCTTCCCCCACCTACACGCTCTCTCCCACACACTTGGAGCATTTAATGTCAACACTCCCCATACATGTATATATATAAAATGTGTATCCTTACCGAACACTCTCAGACTGAGCTCCTGCTCACTTTCTCCGGCCTTGTTCCTGGCAATGCAGGTGTACTCCCCTTCATCCAGCTTAGTAACATCCATTATTGTCATTTCGGAGCCGTCTTCATTGAAGCTGTACTTCTCCGCCACATCGAGCACCACATCGTTCCTGTGTTAAACACGAGTGGTGAACATTGTACCCATAAACCCAAATCAATTTAACAACACTGTTGTTAAACTGCATCAGGTTGGGGTTTTTTTTCCTAAAAAACAAAAATGGATACTTCAGCTCAACCCTTAGAACTTTAATCTGCACTAGTTTCTAGATGATGGAGTGAAAGTAAAAGTGAAGTATGTCACTGACCTCTGATCGTTTGTTTTATGCTTTAGGTAATGCTTTAGCCTAATGCCACAATGATTAAAAATGGTTTCAAAGGGCAAGAAATGATAACAAAAAAAACAGCAGTTGCTCCTGGGCTTTGCCCTTTGTAACGCACCATTTGTTAACTGACCCACAAAGCTAACTGCTGTTTCGGAAACAAGAGGAACAATAAACAAAGCGGGAGGCTTTCAATGGCTGTATTCAGACACAGAGTATAATGTGGCTCTTAATGACCTTCGGGTCTTCAGGTTTCACCGTTTCTATACACACCTCTTATATCCTGAGATTAAGTATCATATTGCAATGAATAAAGCAGTTTGTAGAGTATCCCTAATAACCCTAAAATCCATTATGAGCATTGGCCTTGGTTTGATACAGGTAAACTGTCATTAACTGTCATTATCTTGCCAGTCTCAATCATTTTGCTCTACTGAAAAGTGGAAATCAATTCCCCTTTCCTGGCGAAATAAAAGAAAACACCAGATTTCTGAAATGCAAATGCAAACTGAAAGAAAATGGAAAATTACCAAACAAACAATAAGCCACAATACTTCAAAACAATAAGAAACATTTAGAGAAACTCTGCATTTGGTTTATTTCCCACAAGAAATCATCCAACCACTGCTGAAAACAATTAAAAAGGGATCCCCTAACCCCTTCAGACCAATTTCTATATGATCTCTTTTTTCGGTGGTCAATTCAACGCAAATATATTTTGTGAATATGAAAGATATGTCAAATAGATTTCAGTCAGGTTTTAAAACTCACTAATGCACAAAGACAGCCCTAATGGAAGTTTTAAATGATCTGATTTTAACAGAGTATAAAGGGTGTCTTTTAGACTGCTTCAGACTTTGACAACTGGGTAAAACTAGAGTGCACTGTATGAAACCAATTAAGCTCTCTCCATATAAAGTGTGGGGTCCCTCAAGGCTGCTTACATTGAGACAGTCTCTATGGTTGCTCTAACATGTTAACATGGGCTGGATCTAATTCTACAGATGAATAAATACTTTTCCTTATATCATTGGGTCAATGTGTTTGTGAGCGATAAGTGCTATTGAAGCTGCAGCCACAAGTATTTGTCTCAATAGTCCAATCATTTTACCTCGTCCATGTCACAATGGGTTCAGGATAGCCATCCACAGCACAGGTCAACATGGCAGGCTGCCCAACATCTGCGGTGGAATTTACCTCCGACTGCCATACCCTGATGGTTGGGAGCACTGAGACATAGTTATAGAGAGAGATAGATAAATAGTGTTATTAACAAAAAGTGAATGGATAAATCAATGTTTCTTGCGAGGCTCAGAAGTTGCAGGAGACGGACATCGTATGCACAAATCGTGTTTAATACATGGTTGCTGTGGGCAACTGTGCCACAGAGATGTTGATCTGCAGCTTGCTTACGCATAATAGGACACAAAGGATACATAGACGAAAAGGTAACGGTACCGACCGTTCACAACGACCTTGATGACCCGCAAATCAATCTCGCCACGGGCCATGAGGCGTCCCTCGCAGGTATAAAAGCCCTCATCGCTCTTCTTTATGCCACGGATTTGAAGGTGATTGTTGCTCAGTACCTTAAACCGAACTGAAAGGGAGAAGGAAGTAAATGCACTGTCAGGTCAGTTGTGTATTTGGCAAATACTGTAGGTCAAGTAAATCACTTCATTTATTTGATGATGAACAGCTGCTGTGCTAACAGGGGGCTTAGATACTGACATAAAAAACTATGGGAAGAAAACTCTTGTCCGACTTTGATATATCTGAACGACACACACACACACACACACACACACACACACACACACACACACACATATATATATATCTATATATATATATATATATATCTTTTTGCTTTACTAAAGGATAATATAATGAACAACAACATATAACAGTATATACAGTATATTTTCACTTTGTCAAATACCCATCTGTAAATCTGTGAAACTGAAACTGTCTCTCCATCATCTACAGAAAAAATTAATATGTGCAAAGCCTACAAGAACCTCCTATGTTAAAAATGAAATGTGAACTATATACTGTACATTTAATCATGTAGTATATAAAAACTATTACGATCTGTAAACGACCTGGTATGAATATTCTCTAGCAAGAAATACAAACAAAGCCTTACAAATAATGATATTGTTTAGTGTCGAGGGTGAAGAACAGTGAGTGAATTGTATTTTCAGATTAAAAAACAATTAAAATTTCCTTTCAAAGCAATGTTTGCAGATGATCCAACTCTGCAATATTGCTTGCTAAATATACTGTTCATCAGGCCATATTACAATGTAACTAAGCAAATTGTGTTCTTGACTACCTGGATACTTTTTTTTTCAGTTTTGAAGATAATACAAGTGTAATTAAAATCTAATATACTTTCTAACACAATGGATTTACAGAGATAAACAGAGAAACTAAATATCAATTAAAATAAAATCATTGAATATGATAATAAGTATTCATATTCATTAGATAAGATAAAATAAACCTTTATTTGCCCACAGTGGGGAAATTTGCGATTATAATTAGAATGTGTTACTTACTCTAGGTCTAAAATGGAATTTAACAACTAATGACAATTAGAATACTTAAATTAAAACAGATTGATTCAAACTACTCAAAACGGAATGTGAAATTGAGACCAGTTTGGAGAAATATTACCATCTTTTTCCATCTGTATCTTTGCTCCTTTGTATTTCCAGATGACATTGGGAGGAGGTGAACTGACGACATCACAAACAATGTTGGCATTGTCTCCTTCGTTAAACTCTTGGGGTGAGGGTGCATTTGTGAAGGTGATTTTTTCTGAAATAAAACGAGCACAACATCCTTCGTAAAACATCGGCAGAGTGAGTCTCATCAAAACTTCCTAAATATGTATAACTTTGGGGTGGGAATATATTTTTACTCGCCAATGCATTTCAGATGTTATTTTAACATTTCCACCACATGCAACAGGACAATCGTGCAGATATTCTTTCAATTACCTCAATCCTCCCTTGGAAAAAGACCAAAACACTTGCAGCTGTGATGAGAGGACTTTTTTCGCCTCAAACACAAGATATTTTTAACTATTCTGGCCTGCTACTTTTGTTGATTTGAGCAAAAAACACTTCATATATTCACTCATATGCTGCATCTGAAACAATTTCAAATTGCTGATGTAAAAACCTTTGACATATATAAAGAACAAGGACCCCAGTGATGCAACTGCTTTTTCCATCGCAGGTAACATCTCAACAACTTGTCTGACAGTGGCGAAACGTGCTTAATGTGACTGTGTGAGGTAATGGGTTGGCAACAGGTCATTTCCATACAATGCTAAGCATTTAATAGAAAACGTTTCACTTTTTGGATTTTCTTACTGATAATTGTTAAAAAGAAAAAAGAAAAAAAAAGCTGTAAATATGTCACAGGATATGCCATGTTGACGCTTCCAATGACCTAAAATAAACGCTGAAATAACACTAAAGTTCGAAAGTAATCAAATAATTTCTTACGATGGACATTTTCTGATGTTTGGCATTCATGGAAAATAAAAGCCATTACTCACAACAACTGCACAACAGACAGGATCATTAAGCAGCCCTCTAATGGTCTTCCGACCGTTTATTGAACTGATGAAAAATCCATCCTCACTTGAAATGAAAAAGAGTAATGTGTTGCCCTTGAGCAGTCAATAAAATACTACGAGTTCAATAAACACAATTTTTTTCCTTTTCTGTGCTCGCTCCACTCAATAGTTTGGAGAGCGTGTGAGGCGGGAGGAAGAACTTACGAAATATTTTCACTTTAATAGTCGATTCCCCTTGCTGGTCTCCATGGGTGGCGACGCACTTGTAAGTCCCCGCGTTTTCAGTCCCCGCTTTATACAGTGTGAGGGTGGAAGATGACTCATCATTACGGGTCACTGTAATGTCTGGTCTGTTTGGTTCTATCCTCTCCCCGGTTGGTCCAAACCAGTCTATCTGCTTGGCAATACCTACAACTGAGAGCACAGTAAAGAGCAGTGCATTAGAAAAATGCACAATGCTTTCAAGGAGTGTATTTCATTGTTTGACTTAGAATAATAAGGCAGCATCATGCAGCAAAGGTCTGTGATTGATTGAATTGAAATCCAAGAGATTTCAGCCACATGGACACATGACCCGTGACATTCAATACACCGGGCCACTAATGGTTTTTTTCAGATATATCTTGTGATGTCTGAAAAGAGGATGTATGGGATGGTATGGAGTACTTGGAGTACTCTGTTTTATTTTATATTTTGTCTTTCATTCGAGTCAGAAGTGCTGCTAGCTAGTTTATAAAAGCCTTCAATAATTTAGGAGCTGATCTCCTTGAAGAATAAAAGGCTATTAGGATCCGATAGATTTTTAAGAAAGAAAGAATGGGCTGGTAAAACAGGCAACAAACCAAAGTTCCATCTCCCATTATTTCTAAACTTTAAACGTGATTAAATGTTATTATATAGATTGATTTGCGGGGGTAGTAAGAGCTTTTTCTTTCTGCATGCGCTTTAAATATATGGGAGTTAATATTTTGTTAATTTTGAGAACAAAAGCATGAGGTGGAGACCTCTGATTCTGTTAGCTTTTTACAATATAAATCATATACATCAATATTTTAAAACAGAGTTTGGGAGCAGATTGAACCCCTTTCTTACTTTAAGTCACTTCCAGATGGCTTGTTTACTTACTATGATACCATTCAGAAACGTAATAATAATCCTGTACATTTCATAGTTATTAACTTTGGTAACATTAAGAACTTGACAAGATTTTAAAATACAGGGGAAAAACATGCTTACCTTCACACATGAAGAATTTGGACTCTCCAAGGCTAATCTCACCATGACTGGGTGTGATTTGCACTTCCAGTGAAACTACAAAAGAAAAATCACATACAATAAAAATATTAGAAAAATTGCAAAACACTACTTAAAGATGCAGCAATGCTACACACTGTCTCAGTATTGGCAGATATTACAATTATTGAAACACAGACATCAATGTCTACGGGAAAGGAAAGGAAGGAAAGAAGCAACCGCCCACAGGCAATCATTATAACTTAAGTTTTAAAAAAAATTGAATTACCAAGTACAGAGATTACATACATTTAGACATAACTGCAGTTGACACTTCAGACAACTCTGCCATTTTCATATTCATAAGCAGAGCATATTCTTGTTTGGTTTTCTGCACTAATTGGTAGTGGGAGTAAGACAAAATGTGTTTAATCTTTATTAATTGCTAGATTGTTAGTTAAATTGTGTTAAACCTCTCAAATGATAAGCTTCAGTCAAAGATAACTGCAATAAAGAAAATCAACGAAAGAATTCCAGCTTTCATGGTCATTTTCTGCTGGAGGCCTGTGTTAAAAAATATATATATATATTCCTTGCCCGTATGTGGCAGCACCTACAACAAAGAGAAGTATTTTCATTCCATTTGATAAGGCAGTAAGCTAACAAAAACTGTGGAAAGCAATGCCCATGCATGTCGATAATCGGACTATGCCAGTTTTTAAGTAAATAGCCTTATTAACAAAGGCATGAATATTTCCATGTTCCTTTATGCTTGCACTCTTCCAGTCCCTTCAAGATCAATGTCATCAAGCAGGCAGTGACATTATTCAGTTAACATTCAGCATTTATAAGCAATGTTGTGTTACAATTTACTTTAAATTATTTTAAAACACTTTATAAGACTTTGCAGAAAACATGCTCTGTGTCTCAAAAATAAATGTGGTGGGTCTCTGAGTGACAGCATGCACTAAATCAAAAAGCAAAAAGGATTTCTGTCTTTGACACAGAGAGAGGTATGGCCTGAATGACATTTCTACTAAATTAGAACAAAGCTTCACTTTTTTTTATGAGTAAGTGTGACAAAATGGGACCCAAAATCTTAAATTACGTTTCCTCAAAAAACTAATTTTCCCCTCATTTTGAAAATGTACTTAATTACTGTGTAACACATACAACTTCGTGTTTCATAGTAATTGGGAATGACTAGCTTCTTAAAAAAAAAAAAAAAAAACATACAAACGAAAGATTAGTAGCATGGTCATTACACAATGGTGGAAAAAACCCATAATCATTTTTCAAATATATTTTTAGTAATGGTTCGAACACAAATGTAATTGCTAACCATCACAGAAAACTGGCAAATGTTCACATTTGAGGCGATGGAAGCAATTATCGTTGGTGATTTTTGTTACAAAAGATCCTGTTATTGTCTATTCCAGAATACCATGGAAAATTGTTATTACTGACATTAAAACAGCTTAACACAAAGAAAAGAATACCCTGGTCTATTGTAGGTTTTTAATGAGTATCTATTTTTGTTATGGCCATGTAACATAACGAGGGAACATGGAGATGTAAAAATGAATTCCACAGCTGTGATCCCTTATTCCATCAGGGAACCAGTGTTGGGAAGAAACTCGCACGGCTATGTTTTCAAATAATGTCTTTTTTCAAATTATATGTTGTAGAAAAGGGTATTCATTAAGGCAAAAAATACAAAAAAGGGCTGAAATCAAAACATTTACTGCTACAATAGAATACAAATGACCGCATGATTCAGCACCATTATAAACTTAAAAATGAAAGATTACAGGATTACAAGACCACGTAGAGCATGTGGAATCATGCAGAAATTGCAAAAACATTGACAGCTAAAGTAAGTTATTGACGTGTATATATTGTATATATTGTATACTGTATGTATGTATATATTATATACAAACATGTCTTCACATAATACCTAACAACCTAACAGCACCAAATACGGCAAAAATACAAAAATAAACATAGCTCAATCAAATCACACAGCAGGGATGGGAAAATGGCGTCCCCTGGGCCACACCAAGTGAGACAAAAATCAAAAATGCTCAAAAATTATGATGGTTTTACAGTTGCTACCAATCAAGATAATTGACAATTGATAATATGGACAGAATGTGGTCCTCACACAACAAATGTGCAACACAAAAACCTTCATGAAACAAAGGATTTGCTGTACTGGACTTTGTAACCTGCACATTTTGGGAGATTTAAAAAATTATGTATCCTTCAGTCCAAGCAGTAATTTGCTGTGTTGGAATCGAAGGCAGAACTATGGCTCCTATTTGCTCATAGTAAGGTACTATTGTCTGGCAAGAATATGCTCTGCTTATTGGCTCTACAGTAAACAGCTCACTTCTAATATATTATAGAAGTTAACAAGCCACAGAAGATTAAGTCCAGTTAAAGGACAAAAACTCTTTCGTGCAGGGGGTGGCCACATTACAAGCAACTGTGTATTAGAAATTTGATCAGAATCTGAATCCCAAAAGGCCGATCCATTTTAAACCAAAAATAGGGCTGAGACCGGGACAGAAGTTACAGCAGCATATACCGTAGACAAAATAAGATTCTTTTTAAAATGAGACAAACTATGCTACCCTTTAAATCTTGTTTTTTAAGGCGGTGTATTTGGAGCACAAATTTACACATAGGTTCTTATAATTTCTTATTTTAGAATAATATTTTTAGACGTGCCTAGGGCATAACTGGGAGGCTGTTGGTCTGTTATCGCTCCACTACATTGGTCCGGACTGAAACAAACCAGCTACTAGGAAGATTGTCACATCGTTCATTAAATTCCCCATCCCCTGCTCCCAGAGTGCGATCAGCACATATGGTAGCTTCTATACTCTTGCTCCTCCACAGCCAGACTACGAAGAATCACCAAAGGCTATGTGACGGAAAATGGTCATTTAAAACAGGAACTACAATCCGCTAGGATAAAAGAGGGACTATTTCTTATGTGCACATGCATGGGCTCTAAAGAGACTGACAGACTGATCCCCACAAGTAACTTGAACCCAACTACCCTCTTGATCACCTACCCAAGAATCTTTAAAATCATTAGAGAGGGAGCCCAGTCAAGTGCTAAAAACAAAGCCATTAATCACATACACTACACCATAATCATGAATGCCATGTTTGCATCAAGTTTAACAGTTCATTGTATTTATAAAAAGAATAGTGTAGCTAACATTTAAAATATTGATATTATTGGCTTATTCAGTTATAACTGATTCCCCATATGCCCGTCAGTATCAAGGAAGCATTAACCAGAGGAGTATCATAATACATTACTATCTGCCAGAGACTTTTGATAGTACCAAATAACCAAAATCCAAACTTGTCTATAACTATATTCGAGGGGAATGCAGCACAACATATCATTTATTTAATTACAAACCCTCTTACCACTAGGAACAACATTCTTTGAAACAATAAAAACTGAACATTTACATTCATAGAGGATTTTCAGTTTGAGAGTTCCATATGAAAAAAAGAGAGGAAATAGTCTATAGTTATCAAATGGTGCTATGTACCACTAATTGGCTAAATGAACCTCAGGCTTCTCAATTAAGCATATGCTCGAATCTGTGTCTAGTTCCCTTGTTGTTAAGGCCTTGAATACGAGACTGCTTATAAGACATAAAGAGAAATTAACATTTAAAAAGGTAAGAGTGACCTAAATTTTGCAAAACATGCAATCCCCCTGCAGTTAAACTTGACATTCTATGTTAAAATGTGTCTTCAGACTGATGCTCTTCAACATTTAACCTATCCTTAACAGAAACAGAAATAAGATGAAAAATGGGTTAGTAAAAAAATCCCATTCCATCTAAATCAGTTCTGTTGACCTTTCAAAACATGTCAAAAAAAGCATGAATATGAAATTATAGTGCAAAGGCTTTTTGCAATGACTTTACAGACATGGACAAAAGAGCAATTGGAATTTTCCGGTAATAGACTAATGGCACTGAGATTGATGGCAAACTATCAAATATGAGTAAAGACTCTACCTACATAGCTTTAGATTGCCTTTCAACTCCGTAACATTATTCTTGAGATTAAAGACGAACAAGTGAAGAAAAACAGGCAGAGAATAATTAAATTCAATAAATCTCTGCTTTCAACAGATCGCCATTTCTGGAAGCAGAATATGGTTGGAACCCCCAAAATCAGCTGCCAACATACACATGGAGAATGCGCATGTTGCCAGCCTATTTATGAACACATCATGTGTTCGTCCTGAAATATACTTGCGACAAGACAGTTTGAATAGAGAATAATTGCATGGTATTAATGAGGAATAGAGAAATACAAAGAAATCACAAGCAAAAAATCTGTTGTTTGTGGGTGATTGTGACGATAAGAGACAGCTGGGAGTGTCAATAATTAATGTTCCTTAGGTCATCAACAAAATCCTAGTGTTCCTTGTCTTAGAGGAATTGCATTAATGTTATAGCAACATGGAATAAAAAACAATATCAATAGTGGTCAGTTTTACATCAAGAAGATCAAAACGAAAGTCGGCAAAATGTTAAATATTTCACGCCACTCGTCTGAATGAAAGTGCAGACCAAGGCCAGCAAATACTGCGTCTTTCCAATCTACTTCTATTTAAGGGTCATCTTCATGATTTCTTTGGCACAGCCATGAGGCACGGTGCAACTTACTTAAGTGCTTGCACACTTTCTGTGTGTTTAATGATGGTAGAAAGGGGCTATTTCATAATTAATAGTGATGTACCCTGATGTCCTTGAGCGACAGTGATCACTGCTTGAAGCTGAAGGTCCTCAAATAGTCTAAACGCATCCTTTCTAGCTTGGGTCGCATTTTAAATTCAAGTTCCCCACAGGAATACACAGACTTACCACAGTTATGTTAAAAGTAAGTGATAAAAATGTGAGTAAGGACACCATATAGATGAAAATGTATGCAGAAGCTGGCCTTTTTTCTTCTTCTCTAGCCTCTGTCGTTATCTTTAACAACACCTCGGGAGCTGCAGCTTTTGGATGTTGTAGTAAGCCTTAACCCGGACCGTGACTCGCCTCTCTGCCTTGTGGGATTATGTCCATTATCCATTCCGCAAGCGTAACACACAAAAACGCACACACAGACACACACTCTTAAACTTCTTATACTAACTATAAATAGTTAGTAGTAGAAGATAAACTAAAGAATAGTTTCTCTCCTGAACTGTAGGCCTTGAGATACAATAAAATGACATGTATTTTGAGTATTCCCAGGATAACCGGAGTATATTGCAAAGCAAATGATTCCGAGAAATGATTCACCCAAAATAATTATGTCTGTAACCGAAGAGAAAATCATGAGCAAATTTACATATTTTTTGGATTGCAGATATCCAACCCATGCTTAGTTACTGCATTAAAAGTGGGGTAAGTAAATGTTGGGCAATGACTGTTGATTTGCATACTGTTAGCCTAATACTGTTAATGACTGTTACCATGGAAATCACTGTGTCGGGTTCAGAGATGTCTCACTCCCACTTCCCTATCTTCCCATCCCCCTTCCCTTATCCGTTGCACAATCCGGCACAAATGCCCTGTGCCGTTCTCTTAGGGTAGAACAGCTTTGTTTCTTTCCCAAACACAGTGCCAGAGATGGGTACGTAAACCGCAATTTGACACAAACACACAAACTGTACTGGATTATCATCCACGCAGCCTGAATGAGCTTTCAATTTTACACATTTTTATGGGGATTTTTTTTTTAACAGTTGCTGAGGTTATAAATAGCGAGTAAAAATTATTGAAGACCTATTCAGACACACACTCCAGGGCTGCAAGATAAATTGTATTAAAAGTGTGACCTTGATTCACACCAACACGCAATTTATTTTTAACTGGTGTATTTCAATGAGCGACATCAGCTGGATCAAGATGACCTCTCCCCCTTTCTCCCTCAGCCAATGAGAATAAGCCATTAGCCCACGTGAGGCAGAGTAGCAGAGAACACTGAATAACACATATTAAAATGATTTTCTAAATAATCCTGTCTTGGGCTGGGCAAGCATGACACAATGAGGTAATAGTAGGTTATCAGTTAGAATTTTTCTATTGCAGGTATCAGTTCCCTGAACATTTCTATTGCACGAAAATTGTGAGACAGGGGACGTGATGTAAATTCTAAGCAAGAAATCACGATTCTTGTATTTTCCAGAATCTTGCAACCCTACCAAACACCCAGACTCATCGGTAGAGTGTGACCTGCCGGAAAGAAAATCATTTTGAGGTCAAATATCTGCAAACATTAAGTGCCTTTACCTCAGTAATGGTTCATGGGTGACTGACTCACCATATATCACAATATGTTTGGCCTAATGATGGAGATTTGTTCCACGCCTACTGTATTCCGAAAATCGGCCAAAAACCAGTGCATGGTGTTGATCCAATAATACAGACACAAAACTCACCAGAGCAGTTAGCACCAAGTTTTAATTATTAAAGGACCAGGGCAGGAACCGAATATTCATATAATGCTTCGTTAGTGTGTAATCTTTAATAACAATAAAATAAAAAAAAAATCATTCTGAGCCCTTCATATGTTCATAGGGAGTGGGTTCTCTCCCATACTGCCTAATATGGATTGTTATTCACAAATACATTGCATGCATTGAAGATACCATAAACTGGTGGGTTATTTTGGAATTCTTTTCATTGTGAATTCAATCAAACTTTTGCTGGCCCCAGGCCATTGGTTTATTTTTTAGGGCCTGCATTCAGTTTACTGTAAGACAAAGAATAATGTGTCAAATTCTCAGAATGGGAGGGTTGAAACCATATAACTCAATTATGTGATTATCAATCACTGATCAGCCACTTCATTCCACAAGGGAACATCCTGCACGCACAGGCCATAATACTCAAGACTGTTCTAATTTGTGGTTTTCCAATTGTGGAACTAGCTGCGCCAATCACGCAATCCTCAGATTGTACGCTACTTTTCTGGTTTATTGAAGAAAGAACATCCCGTGTTTTAGAGATCACATTTTGATTTTGAATGAATACTAATATGAACAAACACATTATATATATATATATATTTTTTTTTCTAAAAACACCATTGAAATTCTTGTTTTTAGTAGAAAATGCCTACTCAGAGTGAGAGTATTCACTTCTTCCTTGTTTGAAGAAACAAGTGAGTATTTGCTTGCTACTCATGTCTCTCAACCAGAGTTAAACTCACTCCTACTGGTTGCTATGGAAACATGTTTCTCAGCTCCCATCTCCCCACATTTTGACATCACTACACCCCCTCCCTCTCGCTCTTATGTGGCCGTCTGATTGGATCTAGCAGTGCAGCCTCCGAGGAGTGCCTATCTACATTGATGAGGTTTTAAAAAGCTTTTTTTTTTCTCACAGTGCACAATATCAGCCATCACCATGATCGTTTTTGATGGGTGGAGCATTGATAGGTGCATATACCTGTATGAAAGCTATTCAACTTTTGTGTAGTATAAGATGAATTATCTCCCAGGGTAAAGCACTTAAAACGTTTCAGTTGTTCATTACTACTTGATAGGCCTGCATCAGATATGGGTGGCTGCTATCCTTAAATCCATGCACTAGCTTTAAAAGAAACACTTCGGTGACAAACCAAAATGAAAAGAGAAAAAAGCAGGTTCTTGGTAATATCTATTTCAGTCCAAATTACCTCAGTCCTAAAGCGTACATTTCAACCTTCGTTCTGTGGCATTTTCAGCAGGATAGGAGACTAACAATGTAATTGATGTGCACTTGTATACTTTAAGAAAAAAACTTACTTCTGCAAATTGACAATATCAATATATGACCGGAAGCATCCCATGGCAGCAGAATGTTGCATGGTAAAAGGGTGTAAAATACCACTTGAAATGCTGATGCAACGGTCATTTTATGAGTTATATAATAGGGCAGCACACATTACAATGAGAGGCCGAGGCAGCAGAAGCCGAGCTGACGGGAGTGAAGATGATTCACACCTATCTGCTGTTGAGAGGTGGACATTTTAAAAGTGCAGTATTGCTTGAAGTATCCTTAAATGTTGTATTTTATTAATGTTAACTTTATTATTCTGTAATTGGCAAATATTATCCTTTGAGTCACAGCTGATGAATATCATTATTGATAATTGGTTTGTTCACCCCTTCACCCCCTTCCCCCCTTATTTGCCATCTATTTATGCATGCTTCACCTGTCTATCTGGCCAACAGTCAAACAAAAACATATGTCTCCATTTTACTGTTATGCACAAAAGCATCAAATTCTCCCATTTAATATAATGCAACAAACATAGGTTTAATACCTACTACAACTACCATATTCAATCATACACAATAATTCTTCAATTTCTGCCAAAAAATTATTGCTTATTCTTCTCAAAATTGACTTTGATTTTAAAGATGAATCATCATCAAGCAAAATGGCCGTGCTCAGTTTAAGACTACACTGTCACCTGATCTGGGGAGAGGTGTCACATTCCAATAGTTAAATTGTACTGGCTGTCCCCAAGGGCGGGGATCTTGACAACATCGTATTTACAAGCTTAACTCGAGTGAGGGAGTCTATTTCTCTAGTGTACACGGTTGCATGTGGCCACACCACTCTCCAAGACTTGGTACAATTAAATGTATTTTTACAAAAGATTGAAAATAAAAAATAAGTACAAAAACATTTTGCTGAAACACCAAATGGTTTCATAAAATGTTTTACATAACACTGTGGCTTGTTTGAAGTGAAGCCAAAATAGGAGTTAAAATGAACTCTCTAATGGGTATACGCCTCTCTGAGCTACATTGCTCTTACTCTCTTCGGGAAAGATAAGCTGTACCTCAATGAGCTACGGTGCACACCACTTCAGTGCAACAAAATTCACCCTCATTCCGGCAATTTAATGTGAGAGCACTTGAGCATCTGCCTCAGCTGAGCACCACACAACAAAAGCCCAGGGAGGCGGAGACCTGGGCGTCTGTGGCCCATCACGCCATGCTGAGTATCCCTGTAATGAGTCAGTATTTAGAGGGGCTGAAAACAAGGCCAGAAGACACTGTGCTGGCTGGGACAGCTAAAATATAGGGGGAGTAGAACGCTTCGGGAAAAATAACAGGACAGAGATTAATTGTATTTCATTAAATAATTCTGAGAATTATGTGAACACAAACTACAACAACTAAAATCCAAACACAAACATGGATTGTTTTTGTTTGAGAGGCCGTTGCAGGATGTCGAATAAATAATAATAAGGCCAAAAAACGTTGTTTTATTTTAGTCCAGCATTGGGCCCCAGTGAAGCTGTTCAACTTGAGTGAGGACTGGGAGAGCGCAGTCTGTCACCATGTATAATCAGTGAAATGGAAAGGTACTTGGAGGCGAAATTCTGGGGACAGGGCAATTTTTTCAGCTCCAATCCTGCTTGGCAACGACATAAAAAAACAAAAAAAAACAGGGGATCTGTTTGAAATGAGCAACGACTGAAATGCTAATATCTCTATGAACACAATGAATCACCACAGTCTGTTGCAAAATAACACTCATTCTCCCAGATTAATCGTTACAGTGGTTCTCTGGAGGCCTCCCTGTTAGCGCTAGTCACGACGCACTCCCATGGAAAAAAAAAAAAAAAAAAAAAAAAACACAAAGCAACTGCGCAGCTCGCCACAAGTGAGAAAGCCACTGGGTGAAGCAGAATGTGATACACATATGCTTAATGCAACAGTAATTATTACAGTAAGAACAAAGAGGCAAATGAAGGGAGTCGGTTAGGGGGGCAAGAGCGAGGGGGCCCACAATGACCACTCAGCAACAAGCTGCCCGGGACTACGCGGAGCCCCAAAGCTTGGCACATGTACACAGCTCTCTCTGTGTGTCCATTCAGAGGGCCGACAGGGCTGGGAGAAGCCGGATAAGCCTGCCTGTGACTCCAGCAGGAAGAGGATCAATAGGAGGGAATGCACCATTTCAGATCGACAGAGCCAGGGGCAGGGTGGAGAGGCAGAGCAGCACTTGAGTACACGTTATGTAGGATGAAAGTGTGTGCGGCCACTTCTGGAATCATGTATGAACGGACGAAGACAACGCAGACCTATTAAGAGATTAGGGTGGACTACACTGTAATTGGATTCAATTAAAAAAAACTAAACAGAGCGCGTCTCCATCAAGGTTGCAGAGCTGAGGAGGAGAATTGTGTCAGGACATTGACAGTAGGCGATGAAACTGACACAAGCACTAACCTATCTTATGACGGGAAAAATGTTGGACAATCTATTTTTTTTTCCACCAGCAGTCAATCACATACTGATGTCCCACCTCCCATACTAACAGAGATTGAAATGAACACCTGCACAATATCAAATGCCAGTATAAAAAAAATGGCTTTGCCCGTAAATAAACAAGCTGGGCTTTTCCTGTCCTCAGATTAAGTCCCTGCTCACCATCGTCCACTTTCTCTAGCTGTGAGCCAATCAAATCAAAGCAAAACAGTGGCTCCGCATCAAACAGGCAAAAAAACTGCTTCCCAAATTCCCTATAAATAGTTATCCAAACAACACAGATTTTAACATAAACACATAAAAAGAAATTACATCTTTCTTTTTTTTTTACCATGCGTTCCCTACACTCCTCTTTCACCAAATCTATATACATAAGATATGACCACTGCCTTTCTTCAAGTTCTGATGTTTACATGCTTTGCATCTCCCTGCCGGAAGATCTGTCCCCTGTTAACCATTTCACAATAAAACCCTTTGATCAAAGCATTTATGCTCCAATTCGGACCTAATTTGTTTTATCCAATTCAAAATTTGTTATACTTTCTAAGTTCCCGTGGGGGATTTTGTGCTCTGAATGTGTCCCATCTATTTATGAAGATTGGGCAAGCACGAAGCACAGCAAAGGAGTGCCTGGGAACAGCCTTGGGGTTTTAGTATAGAACGAAAAGGCTCCTTGTATTAGGGTATGGAATCCATTGAGCATTTTGGTCTTTCCATAAAATGATCAACATCATGTACGCAGTCCTTACAGCAATGGTATCCTAGTAACTGGGGGGCATGTCTTGAGGGAAGGAACGCTAGAAGAAATCCATATACAGTAGGCACAGGCAGAAGCGTGAAAACATAAAAAAGGTTTATGTGGTAACACTGCTGGTCATTCACATAATGAAAACTCTTGAGAGTTGCCAACACGTGCAGCCTGACATCTTCGAGGTCTTAACGACCGCCAGAGTGCTCCCAACAAGGGTACACTTGGTACTCCAGTAGCACATCTCTGTTATTCAAGGCCACCCCCGATGAACCTCATTAATCCATGGCACATCTAATTGTGCTAAGCCATAACAGCCTACTATTGGCATTCTAAAGCATCATCGCCACGCTCTTCCGTGAGTGTTCAGGTTGCGACCTAATTAGCGATGCTTTTGACAAGAAGGATGAGGGTGGTTAACTCCAGTTACACATTTGTTTTTTCTTGAGACAAAACTGCGCAAGCTCAGTCAGGAGCTGTGTAGCATATCAATACGATTCAGACTTTTGAGGCACATTTGAGACCCATTTGTGGATACGAGTTTGCTTTAAAGACTGACCAGTATATGTTCTGTTCAACGAGTAAGCTGCGATCAATTCACCGATCAAATTAGAAAACGATAAAGGTCTTTCGCAAGATGCATTTAGCAAAAAGCAGAGAATCACACTGGGCAAATGCAAGTGCTAACATATTCAGATGCACCTACCTATGGGGAATTTAGATATTGGAATTTAAAGTCTTTAAATTATTGAGTGAGAAACCATTACACCCAAAGATTGCCCTGGCAGGTGGATTGGCAATGTATATAAAGCATCCTATGTACCGCTAGTGAGGCTCGAAGAGGATAATGTTTAGACGGAAGGGCAGATAGGGCAAGTCACGGGCCACTTAACCTAAAAAGTAAGTCCGTTTTGTGTCATCTTTTAGTCAGCCGAAAAACACAGTGTGATTAAATCACTTGGCGATTTTGGTGAGACGACTGAGTCATCATGTCTGAGTAGACAAGGAATGACTCATAAACAACCTGTTTATGCATCTGCTCTGCAAATCTGCTCATGTTATAGTTGCCATATATGGTAGTTTTATCTGTTCATTTTATTTCAATTGAATTCACATCAATGTCTAATATTTTACTGCACGGCTCCAATGCTGCGTATTGTTCCCTGTTTGATAGAGCAGGAAAATATATTATATATTTTTTTCTTTCCTTTGGAAAAATGTTTGGGGTTTAAATTAAAAGCACTTTTTTTCCACCTCGGGTCATATATTTCATTTACATTCTTGATAATATAGCTGTCAGTGCAAGGAATACCCTTGGTTGTGTTTTGCATTCTCTGATGGAGGCTGACTAGGCGTGGTCTGTCTTCACAACAGCTCCACTGAGGGCGACAGATGGCACAGGGACACCTAATGACACAACACAAGCTTCCACAGACACATACACACACACACACACACAGACACACCTTGTTGGCCAATCAGACGCTCGACTGTAAAAATAGACACCGGGACAGGGCTAGCCTCCAGAGAGTTGACTACTCTATTTCTCAGGGCTACAATCCCCAGAGACATCTGCAGAGGGGGAGGAGTACTGCCATTAATCCAGGCACTTAAACCCAGGGTGGTGATGAATTAGAATGGGGTAATGCCTTTTCTCTGAATTTATGCCTGTTCATAATACATCCAATACACGGCAGTTTCATCTAAGTGGCCTGAACTGATTTAATTACCAGTGGACATTCATGGATATTAGGGGTCATGTATACCATGTATCAATGGTTTCTCCGCTATTATACTTTAACAGGGGAATATAAGGTTTAAGGAGTAGGGTGTACATGCTGATGATGTTCATTTGCAGTGTCAAAAACTGAAAAATAATAATACAGTAATGTCACTGATAGATACTGATGGATCACATTTGTATGGTCAGTATTTAAATGACTCGAAGTAAGTCAAACCACCTGATTAATACGGAAGCCATAAAATGCATTATATTCAGTGTGAGCAGCAGAGCTGAGGCAGTACACACTACACATCTGTGCTGCAGTTCATTGAATGTTCTGTTCATCCTGTCAGCTTCCCTACTGAATACATTTTTCAGGAGCACAAAAAACATTTCAACTTCAATTGCCAGCGTTTCCAAAACCTGATTCTTATTACTCAAACCCCCCCTGCACCGTGAAACTGTGTGGCGATCAGCTGTTAGAACTACAGCCACGCCTCATAATCTCAATGGCTTATTCATATTTTTCACAGTTCACGCCCATCGCACAATCCAATCCCAACACAATAGGAAAACGGCACTGTACAAGCCGCATTCTGGAAAATGCATTTACATAATCGATGTTTTGGACCAGTAAGATGGTTTGACAGACAACAGTTGCACCATCAGCCATGTCTACCACACAAGCATCACAACACATGTTTCATACATACAGAAACCACATAAATACACATACAGATACGGTTTTCACTTCTGTATTTACATGCTCAGCTTGTGAGCGTGTGTGCGTATATGAAGTCTTGCCACAGTCCCATAAAGTCCGTTTCCCTTACAACAAACGGTTCAGTTCACTCCACTTCACAACCGAGCAAAAGAAAACACAGCCTCTATTTGGGTTTTACCACGAGCCCGGTAACCCGCATCCGCAAACCAGGACATACAGTAAACTGCCGACCGTCAGTCAGTCTGTCAGTCAGTCGGGAGGGCCGCGCCAGGGCCGACAGACACATTCAATCTCTGGCTGGGGAAACTAGACTCCAACGGGGAGCCTGAATGAAGAAGCACCCTATCGCCGCAGACATTTTTTTTTCACCACTGTGATTCCTCTCCAACGTTTCACACACACACACACACACACACTCACTCACACACACACACACACACACACAATGCTAAAGCTCTGGCTTCTCACGACGCATTTTTCCAGCGTTTCCGGCTTGAACAGTGCAGGAATTGTCTGTGGGGTTGTGAATGGATAGAGAGATGGCCATGAACTGTAAGTTGGCTGTAGTTATATCAACTGGTCCCCACAACTGTAACCTTCTTCTCCTTCTCTATATATTCACATAATTCAAGACATATGAAAAAGACAAGTCACATGAAAATGGCGACGCGAGTACGTTTTCAGAAATCAAAGCCATCATTTATTTAAACTGGGGAAGTGACCTCCATGATGTTTACAAGTAATTTAATAAACAAGTGAAAAAATAATAATACAGCTGCAACAATTAGTCAGCTAATTTATAAAACAATCAACATTAGCATGAATCTGAGCTACAATAATAATCCATCCTTTTTACAAATTTGTGGTATCACTTTATGCCATTTTTTTTTAATCCATTTTCTAAAAACATGTTTGCACACTGTCATTACTGATATTTTGGGTGTAAAATAATAAGAAAAAATGACAATTGTATCAATTCACATTCACAATGTGCAGAATGTGCTTTCCACTTAACTAAAACCCAAGGAGTCACGTCTACTATTTTAGACATGTCCCCACGTTCACAAAGCAAGCAAAAAAAACACAAACTCAAAAATAGTCACCGTACCGTACCCACAACAACTGACGTCAAACATCTTTCAGGTTCCAGCATAGTGGAATACATCCACTCCTGTAACACCACCGTGACCCTGTTCAGTCAAAGTGAGTCTTAGCTGTGTGTTCGTGCAGCCACTGAGGCAGAGAAAGCAGCCATGTGCTATCATAAGGTGGAGAACAGCTATTCGCAGGCATATCCCCCCTTACGTCTAATGGTGGTTGTTGTGAAGAAATGTCCAGAGGGAGTCGTTATGCAAGTCACCAGTATGCCATTGAAAATGCAGGGGATGATTACGGTTTGATAACACAGCGATTTTTTTATCCACACGCATTGTATGCATATTCTGTTTCAATAAATATGTCTTGTTTTCTCTGAAAAGAATCTTTGTTTCCTAATTGCCTTATGCTTGAAAAAAGACTTGATCCTAAAATCAAGCTGGGAGGAGTATAGTGTAACCACCATGAAAGCCTACCATTGTAAAGGGGAGTGAATTATAAACCTATACTCGTCCAAATTGTAGCTTCCCAGTAATAGGTAAACATGTGTTACTATTAAAGAGCAGATACAATTGAAGTATTTATCTTTAGATTCCAGTGGCTCTAATTGCGGTTGTGTCCCTTGCAAACATTTTTAAGGGTGCATTGATACCCCGTCTCCTCTTTGGCCTGATCACTATAGCGATGATGTGAGATAGTTTAACTGGCTTCAGAGGGCCTGTCATCTGCCTTTGCGATCTATGGCATCCATGGAAAATATGCACAATGGGGTTCATGACACATCCGGCTTCTGCTGGCAAATAGAGCAAGATGGCTTTCAGGCAGTGGAAGTCACTGAGTCACGCTGGGAGGAGATCTTACAACGAGGAGCATGATAGACATGGTAAAAAAAAAAAGAGACCAAGACAGACAAGCAGACAAGATGGCAAACATACAGTGCACACAAAGACCCCACTGAGCTATTCACATTGAGTGGTGAATTAAGATGTGTAATCTTCCACATCTTCTTTAGTCACATATTATCTTTTGTGGTCTCACACTGAAATGCAAATTAATCTCACTGGTAAAATGTTTTGGTAACATTTTAGTATTCCACATTCATAGGTGCTATTGCTATCAGTACCAGTATGAATACCAATATTGCCTCTAATTCTCAACAACGAAGGGCTGTCAATTTCATTTTATCTCATACTCCGGACTGAGATATTCCAGTGAATATTAGTCGTCTCAAGGGTGAAGAATTCTTCACTTCATCAACTGCTTTTTAGCAACATCCTGCCTCATTTAAATGAATTACACAAAACCAATTCATGTTTTGTCTTATACCTGTAGTACTTAGTTCATGCAGTGTGTGTTCCTGATATTTAGCGATGAATAATCAGATCATCATTTACTGCTTTAACTATGCTATCACTGAGTTAATAAGAAACCATTTGTTTTTTTACATTGTAATGTTCAGTTATGTTTGAAGGGAGCAAAACTCTAATGATGTACAGTTTCTACAAGGTAGTATTGGCTCACTCATGGATGATTAAGAGGCATGTTATGCGGCCTTAATTCAGATTTAAAATTGATTAACATCGTTGTCAGTTACTGAAACCAGATTTGGACAAGATGGTGGAGTTGGCGTGTAACCAAGTTTGGTTGAGCATGCAGGATGACAGCCTGAGGGATCTGTCAGTCAAAACTAATACACCCTAATGACTCATTATACCACAGGGTGACAGGGGGAACCCCCACTCTTTGGTCAATACGCAAAGCTCATAACCAATGGAGAGGGCTGACCTGTAAGTGGTCAGAGTTTGACAGCTGTCACCAAATACTGTGCCTCGATAGCCTGCCTGTGAGTATCCTACGCAGTAAAGGTGACAAGTTAAACCCTGTCAGAGCCCAATGTAAACACTGACTGTGCTTGACTTCATGCCAAGCATGTTAACAGCTTGTGGGTTACAGGGCATAATTACCTGCAACAGCACCTCTTAATAAATGTTAGAATTACATTGAAACGCAGTCAGAGGCTCATTACATTACATTAGATTGTTAGTTTGTGAGCATGCATGTGCAGGGTGCGAAACACCAACATACAACCTGCAATTTGCAGACAGATTCTGATATTGAAGGTAAAAAATCTTTTGAACTTGCAATTTTGCAAGTTAAAACAAATCCTAGGTATCATGATTGACGATTGCAAGCGGTTAAGTGGCCAACACGTATTTAAACCGGAGACCAACAACGTTTCTGAATCTCAATCTTGTTAATATAACATCTTTGGTGGTACATCTCTAGTATTTTGGCCAATCAGAATCACAATAACGGCATCAAATTTACGGGGGGTCGCGACGACGGGGTGGGAGACATTGATCCTGCCTCCGAGAGAGAGAGGATACTTGGATGCCCAGTGCAGTGTTGCCAATTCGGCGACTTTTATTTATCAAAAGCAACAGCGACAAGTCTATCGACTTCTTTTGGTTTTATTGGAGACTTTTTGGTTGTGGTTCGTTGTGCAGTGACTGTCCAGAACGAGCAGCTGGCGCTGCCGTGAGCCCCATCGCCGACCCGAAGCACTCACAGCCTCGCGCTGCAGTCAGAGCAAAGAGGGGACGTCCAACTCCGCGTCCACACTGCATGAATTGCAGATGCCCAGAGCAACCGCTGATCCCTCCCTGGCTTACAGAGCGCAATGTAAGACTTACATGTATGTCTGTACGACCCCATAACTGACTGCAAGCTGCAATCTTCGAGGACAGGTGTGGTCTGACCCACGAGTGCCGAATAATCACATATTCATGCAGTGATAACAAGGGAGTGCTCAGGGGTCAGAAAGTACACAGATTGACAGGAGAAGCAACTGATGTGCTCCCATCACAAGATCTCAACAGGAATGCAACGGGAAAATAAAATACAAAAAAAGGAAAAAGAAACTAGGCAGTCTGCATTTGGTCAATGTAAGGCATGTAACAGGAGGAAGCTTTTCCACACATGGAGTTGCTGTTCTGCACAAAGGTAAATCCGACGTTCAACAATAGTCTGGGAACAATTCTTTGGCCCCAAATAAAATTTCAAGACAAACTAAACAGTGCAATTACAGGGTAGCTGCAAATCATCCCTGCACCGGTGGTGGTTTATCAGTCCAAGGTCACCGCTAACAAGCCCAATTTTATCCAAACAGCCTTCAGCATTACACAGCCAACCCCCACCCCCTGCCACCGTGTTAACTGTGGTTCTCAAGTGACCTATGACTCAGAGATGCACTCTTAACCCCTGAAAACTTCCAGCTATGCCTCCAGTCAACTGATTGTGTGTAAGTGTGTGTGTGTGTGTAGGGTTCAGAAATCTACCGAAGTGCTGGTTTCCGCTTTAATTCGATAATTTAATATCGGCAGTAAGTGTTTGCAGTTCAGAACCATTAAATAAAACGCCTTCAAATTAAACTTTTAAATCTCTAAGAATTGCTTCCAAAGCCAGGCTTCTGTGCGTACATCTGATTGGTTGGTTAACCTTGAATAGCCAATAGTTTTATAAAATATATAATGTAAATATTATGCAAAGAACTGTGTGACATGATGACAGAAACAATATTTGAAAATAGTTATAATGTAACATACAATGGAAACAGTTATTCGTTATTTAAAAAAAAGATGATAAAAGGTCCGATATTCTGGGTTCTTTTCTATTTTCAATTTTAAGTATTTTATATAATTCTAGACACCTATGCTTGAATGAGGTTAAGTCTCATCCCAAGTGATCTCACTGTCTAAAATGTTCTTTTCCTTCTCGTCCTCTAAAAATCGTAATAAAATATGATCAACGTGAGAATAATGTGGCACTTAAGTGACCCCTTTAGCTGTAGGCTAATACATGTGATTATTACAATTATCTTTTTCATGGGTAGGCAAGTTTTCTAGGAATAAAGAGCCTTTAAATAAAAAAGACAGTAGCTATCTGTGCAATATTACATATAAATGCTCAAGACGGCTTTTCTTGCTAGTGCTATGCAGTAGGTCTCACACTATCTTACACGTGTAAGATGTTTAGATGGTTTAAAATACACTTGACTGGCAAAACACTTCTCCGCCAACTACATTGCATCTGTGGGAATCACTGACATCATTTCCAGCATGCTGAATAGATCAGAAACAGCTATGGCTAATACTGCTCCCAAGAGATAGGCCCTTCTTACAGCGATCTAATTAGCAGTTGAAGTAAGTGAGCCTCACTTCACATTTAAATGATTGGTATTTTTCTTAATATTATTAACGTATGCCGTGACCCTGTGTGATACAGAGCTAGCTCTCCAAGTTATAAGCCAACGTCTAAGCCATAGTTGAGTGCAATGTCTGAGATTGTGACACACTATGACTGCATTGAAAAAAAGCCTTGGGCATGCAATCCACATTTTCCCTGCTCCGTGCATGGTAATGCATGGTAGGGTTGCAGTAATGAATGCAACATGGTGTGCATGGATGCACTTCTCTCCACACTACATAAAAGAAGTAAAGAGCTAAATCCTAGCCAAGAGCATAATTCTTTATTACGATAAGATGAGACGTGTACACATTTTCTTAAATCAGCGCAAGCCTGCTTTCAGGAGTTTTAATTTGGGAAGACTAATTTCAATGATTAGTAAATTGGGACGTAGTACCTTCGAGCATGCTAGTCACATGACTCATTCGCTCTTTCAGCAGCCACAGACGAGGCCGTAACGGCCTAGTTTGGGTCACAGGAGTCCTCCCTATTCCCTACAGCCAAATAAGCCACAGAGAGAGGCACAGAGATGGAGTCAGGATGTGCTCTCAGTTAATAGCAGCCGGAGCAAACAGGGAAATCAGTCTTTCTTTGTTCGCGATTGGCAGAGAGAGAGAAAAAGTGCGCCCAGCATTTACACAGTTTAAGGTGACTGGTTGGGGACAATCAGAATGAGAAAGAAAATAGCCACAATCCAATGGCACAATTTTGTTTGCCAAAATCCTTTACTATAGAACAATGTGTTTCTTCAGAGATAAACCAAATAGCCAGGCAAGATTGCCTATTTTGACAACTTAAAACATACAATCAGTGTTTCACATTGTCTTGGAGATAACACCTTGTCATAGGTTTGTTTCATTCAACAGATCAAAACTTTCAAAGTAGAGAGGAGTCATAATCCTAAAGTCAGTCCTGTGTTTGCAGCAGTGGCCTCCTCTGTTAACCGGTTTCACATTCTATGAAGAAATTTGGTATAGGAATAGCATTAAGGATGCTCCCACCACAGACACTAATCACAGAAAAAAAAACAATGTCTCTTCCATGAGCAAACCCTTAGGGGAAGGATGTTTATGTTCCTCCCACAGTGCTTCACTGGGTCATGTGGACATGTAAAGTCATCTCCTTAACGTCCTTCAGCAATGCATCTTCTCTCAACTCTAACAGACCTGGATCTGTCCGATCCACTCTCCTCACCCGAATAAAGTAATATTGGTTGGGGGGGGGGGGGGACAGCCCATCTGGTCTATCCTGCCTTATACTGGAATAAAAACATTTGCATTTTTGCGACATCCTTTTTTTTAATTATTATTATTATGTGCAAACGATAGCGCTTTCAAACTAGGTCTACAATCTAATTCATAGGGAAAAGTTTCAACACATGGACTGACATGTGCTTCCCAGAAACTGTCTTTTAAAGCAGCAGGTGTTCCTTAATCTTTTCCAAAATGAAAGAAATTCTGGTTAAATAAATCTTAGCAACAGATTGTCGGGACACACTATGCGCTTTGCAAATTTAGTTATTTGATAAGACAAAACGAAAACAGCAGACAAGACGACCTGTAACGGCACTGCATCAGGTCTGGATTGTGACGATAATGGCTCTTACTCGCCCAAATCCTTCTCTCTTAACCTCTCCTCTCTCACACTGAGCCTTGGCTCGTGGGTCAGCAGGCATTTCTGTGTATAAGCTTTAAAAATCCCTATTGTCATTTAGTTTCTATATATAAGCGGGATGCTTTATTTGAATTCCTACTGAATAGCCACTCAACAGGACATTTTGTGGTTGACGAAATAAACTCGAACAACTGCATAATTTACATGCACCATTTCTTCTAACTTTATGGCCTATTTGTGCCTATAACATTTGGTAAATATACCAGTGAAGCTGAATGATTCCTGTTATCTGCTTAATTGTTGAGCACATACTCGAGGTATTACCATGTTGAGCAGTAATATCATTGTTCTCATTAGGCCGTGGACTAACTGTAAAGGTCTGCACTCAATCGACCTAAGTAATAGGGCAAACTGTTTGCCTGTGGTCTCGCAGCAGACTTGAGACAGAAATCCTTTTATAGACAAGATGTGTTTTTTTATCTGCTGTGGTCTTGAAGCCTTGCTTATGGCCGGGTTTATTTCTATCCGCATAAAAAGCCAGATGATAAGAAGTCCAGAGTTTCTTAAAGGCAGCCGTATGTCAGCCATGCTTTCTTGTCGCTTAGTAAGGGGAGCAGCACAGAGCCACGTCATTGTACCCACGTGATCTGACTGATGATGTAACACAGGCTGAGCAACACAGTCCAACCGTAAACTAGAGATTCATTTTTCCTACTGAAAGGAGCCATATGGTGGGATGCCAAATTGAAAAACATTCGTCAGTCTCACATGTTTGGGGATATCTAGAACTCATCTCTTATCTTGCACAGCTTCGCTTCGCTTCTTTCACTTTGATTTCTGGAGGCTGCATTTCATTTTATGTCAAAAATGCAGTCTCGGGGCAACCTGATAGCAACCCTGGTTTAAGCATGACACATGGCCAAACATGCCCTATGCAGCAGCTCCCCAGTACTTGTCCCCGCTTGCCAGGCCACTTTCTGCACATCACTCCCTGCATTTCCCATCTCTCCTCCTAACAAATTAAAATAAAATTTCAGTCTCAAAATGATTATATTCCAGTCATGAAATAGAGGATGATCATAATAAGTCAGTAGCTCAAATACAGGTCCATAGAGCATGCAACCTTTAAATTTGGGCAGGACATAACATGTTCACACCAATTTGAGTTTGATGGCAAACCATAGACTACCATAATATCACAATTTAACATTCAGTTTTGCACTTGACACAGCAGATAATCCAGAGAGGAACATAATGAGACTGAAAGAGCCTGTGAAAAAGTCTCACAAGTCCAGTCCAGTTGGCGGTGGCAATGCCACTCCAAACTGGTATGACAACTGCGATAAACAAGATCGCAAATAAAAATATATTAATAAACTGACACAGCATGTTTTTATTTTTAACAAGTATCTCCCCTACCTTTTCCTGACTCAAATCTACAATACACACTTTATTGATGCAGGTTTCTTGAGAATAGCCGTCCATCTTACCAGTGCCAAAACTGTCATTCAAAAATGTTTATTCAGCTCGTTCACCAGAAATTGACCCAGCTCTACCAGCAAACACAGAGGAAATATGAGAAAAGGATAATTAATTCCACCCTTGTCTAAGCCAATTCTCAATTCTACAGACATGCCATATAATCACATTTTTTGAAAGATTACAGTTTTCTAGGACTTGATTCACTAATCCTGAATGAAAATTCACATTTTAAGGTTCACACGTCAGACAGTTGAGCTTTAGTCATACTATAAACTGTATAATCAATAAAAGTCATACAAAAGCACATTAGCCAATTATAGTAGTCTTTGTTGAGCATGATCAGAATGGCTCAGCTCCACGCCATTGAATGCTGAAGAACATGTCCATAGAAAGGCACTGATTGACATTTCTTCTGAATTGAATTGTATTTAAGTGGAGAGATAATGAAACCATGTGTATGTGGTAAATGCCACACCGATACAAGGTATCCTGAGAGGCTATGCAATGGGGTATGCTGTACCCATTAACCATTTCCTGTGGATTAAACTGTATATATCACACAGTTAACTTAGTGTTGAGATACTTAGAACAACATCCACCTCCGGTAACGAAAGTTCCTATTGCCTCCATGTTCATTTGGAGGCAGCTTTCGATCGCAATGAAGAGTGACAACAGTACACAGCAGCACCTAGATGAGTTGTTTGTCCAAGTGAGCAGAAGGGGCTGGGGGTTAGCCATAGGTCACTGAGCCTTGCAGTGATATCTCTGTTTAAGTCAAAGTTTAAAATAGCATATCATAGCTACACTGTCCAAATTTCCAATGTTATTGTACATTTAATCTAAGGCTTTTAAGTTAGTCATAATGGACTCAAGCTATAGCTGCAACCCAAATTCATTACTTTATTTCCTTTACCATGCTGTATGATGGAGTAACAGCAATTATTCAGCTATGCTGATTTTTTAACAATAGTCATCAGAAAGAAGACATAAAGTATGAAGAATCGGCTTTGTTCAATATTATTTACTCAACCACAAAATGTCCTGTTGGTGGCATTTCAGTAAGAATACAAATAAAATAACCCGAAAATGTGTCACTGTTCAAATATCAGAAAATGTTTTCAAACTAAAATGTAACAATTAACCTCAATCCATTACTGATGATTTAAATATACAGAAGTCATCAATAACCGTATAAACAAGGTCCTTCATTTACAGTCTAAACGCATAACTCAGATGAAGTTCACGTTTTAAAAAGATCAGTAATACTCTAAACCTTCAAACAGAATACAGATTCTTTATCTATTCCCTCATACTCGACTATTACTATTTATTCTCTATAATTTTCTAATCTTCAGATATTCACAAATAACCTTTAAATTTCCAATATTCTGTATCATAGGGGCTGCGTTTATGTACACAGGGATCAAACACATTGGAATATACTTTCAATTAATAATGGTGTAAGTAAGATTTTTCAAATTTACATTTCCACACAGAATCCTCAAATAAATCCAGAAGGAATTTAACATTTCCATTACAATGCTGTGAAGGCTCCACCCCCACTGCGTTTTTCTCCCGTGCCTGAGGGGCACCCCTGTAAATACTGTAATACATAGAGGATTAAAAGGCGATCCGATGAAAACCCTAAGCCTGAGTGTAGCAGAGAGCACTACTCAAGCGCCTGCCATGTCAAACTACTGATTTCAATTAAAGAATGTGCGTGCAATTGGTAGTCCGATTAATTGTTCTACTGACATTTAACATTAAATCAACAAACATTAAATAAGTAGAGTATTTTTTTGTTTGTTTTTTTTTTAAGCCGAGGCCATAGCCAATGAAGCTAGCGATACACATTTTAAGTATGTATAAATAAGTGAATAACAAGGTTAGTGTTAAATAAATGTTCACAAATGTTGTGCTTTATTGGTCAATACTATTAACCTGATGTGTAATTAATCAGATGAGAAACTACACAAATATATTATTATTATTATTATTATATCGACCACTTATCAACAACTTTGGCACAGGGGATTTACAGGTGTGATTTAAAAAGAAAAAAAAAACTTCAATTACAAAGACACAACCACACATTTCACCAATTTAGAGGATCTCGTTTCTCAAAGCCTTTGTTGTAACATCTGATTACATAACATGATTCAGAGTAGAAGTAGTTGCTTTGCGATGCATCGGTGTGCTGGAGGGAGCACATGAACCAGACAATCTGCTTTATTTAATGCAGTACTAGTACACCTGCACCCCCTGACAGGTGTGTGAGAGACCGTGACTCAATCCCTAAGGAGGAGTGTGTGCGCGTGTTCGTGTGTGTGCGTGCGCGTGCGTACAAATACAGAAAAAGGAAGCCCAGCAATACTGCCCATCCACAACAAAACACGTCCCATCCAGGCAGGGACCAACGACACAACAAACACTCTCGTTTCCACCACACTGGGATAATAACGGACAAACACACACACACTCAAATCACCAGCGCCACGTTTCCGTGCACATGCTGCACAAATGCAATGTTTTTCAAAAGCACCATGATTTATTCAACGCACAATAACGCTGGTCACGCAAGGAGCGGTGGGATGTAGCCCATGAGGCTAACTCATTAGCAGAGACACGTATTTTACTTCAAAAAACACACACACAGAAAGACACACGCGCACAACTCGCCCGTAAGCTAATTAGCAGCAGTCGCAGTAGTATTGCACCTGCTGAACAGAGAGACGCCTCTCTCCGCCTTCGGTCGGAGGGAGGGAGGGGAGGACCGGGAGGCGAGTGAACGCCTGAGGCTGACCGCTGCCATCCTCCCGGAGATTACATAGGATGGTTTGGAGGAGCAAGCACGGAGAAAACAAACAATTTCAAAGATTCTAAAGCGCCGAGTTTAATATAAAACATGTTATTACCTGTGCAGCCCACAAGAAGGAAGGCTAAGAAAACATCCCCCGACCGGACCATCGCAACTCCCGAATAACGTGCACGCTAAACGGCGAGGCTCGGTTTCAATCTCTGCTCCGGTCCTTTCTGTGCGGCCCTCGGGTGTCCCGCCTCTCCCCTAGCAACCGATCATCCTAATCTGTGGATGTGAGCTGGTCGCTGGTGAGGGATTATAGGTGGTGATGAGCGCCAGTGCACCGTTCAAAGTCTGACTGACAAGCGGAGCCTCGTCGCACGCGCGAATCACTCCGCGCCGGCGCAATCAGGCACTTCCCCCCCCACAAATAGTGCGCGTGCGTCACACACAGGCAGGAACCCCCCGGTCATCAGTATAATAACACCAGGGAGCACGAGCTGCGTCGTGTATGTCGAGAACATGGGACTATATCAATGTTTCAGAGAGCAGGATAAAAATGAAGATGAGGCGTCTTTATATTGTGCCCCTTCATGGCTATTATTTAGCTCTTTTAAGGTCACTGCTACGTCTTTTTGTGTTGTTTTGCATCAATTTGTTTACTGTTTTGTCATTTTGGTCTGGGGATGATTTGTATCTCTGCAGATATCTTGCATCTCACACTCTCGTTTTTGCACTTGCTTATGTGTTTGTGTGCTGTTCTCGTGTGCAGCATCCAGTATTTTTCACCAAATCCCTGTTAAACAGTCCTAAAGGTATAGGAATATATTATATAATAATATAATTAAAAAAATCACAGCCATTGCTTCAACACACTTCTGTAACGTACTGGCATGAGTCAGATGTTTCCGTGACACTGCTCACCCCACAAAAAGACCAAAGAGAGTCTTATGCAACATACTTGAGTTTACAAGCTTTAAAGTCAATGGTGTGGTACATGGGATCAGAGAGATGCAAGAGAAGGTTGTTTGCATGCAAACCAGGAAGGACTCATTGCTTTGGCGACATAATAAAACAGTCTGCCTTGATTGTATTGTTGGCCAGCAGAGAGACGCAACAGGCCACTGCAATTTAATAAACTCAAATCAATCTGTGGGCTGGCTGAAATTGAATTGTGGTCAAATGTTGCACATTTCCAGGAAACCATCTTTCTGTGGCAATTTCTTCCATGCATTCCAGCAAAATGAGTGTGGCCCCAAAAATGTTCACCGACACGCCTTTTTCTACTGTTCTCTTTTTGAACAAGCATCTGCTAAGGAATAGCTAGTCAATTCAGAGAGGAGAATGTCAGCAGAGAGGTAAAGTGGGTGGCTTTCGAGCACTGTGGGGGACCGGGATGGAGGTTTGATTGGCATTTATGCTTCAGCATCATAGATAGGAAAAGTATGACTCAGCTGATGACTCATGCACATGCTCTCTGAGTATACTGTAGTGTTTTATTCAGTGTGCATTTAAGTTTAAAGTAGGTGTAGCTTAATTTTTTTAAATCGTCACTAATGTCTGAATTTCCAAGACATTTTCAAGGGTGTTTCTATGGAAGGATAAAAATTAGGATTCATGCCGAACTAGGCTAATTACTTGGTTAGAAAATCTCACGGCTCCAGTCAGCCAAATTCCTTGGTGTTGATTGATAAAAAGCTTAAGAAAAGACACATTGGTCTTCAGAAAAAGGACAAAATCTTGAAATAAGATAAATCTGTCAAGCGGTTTATTAACAGTGATGTATTGATGATTGTTAATTTTTTTTAGCTTTGAAAATTCCTATCCTGTGACATTGTAGCTTGGCCCGCCCCAAGACCCAATCATCTCCATAAAATAGTTTTTACCTTACGAAAAACCACGGAAGCTACAATGAGTGATCAACATTAACAGAAGAGACCCTCTCCCTGTGAATGACTCTTGGTGTGCATTATATAATCAATGACTGCCTAAAAAGGACAAAGAAAATCAAACAGAAACACATTGATCCGCAGGCTGGTAGAAATGCATCAACCAACAATACACTAGATTTGAATCAATCTCTATTGCATCTCCAACCTTCCATGTTTTATTTTCATTGATCTTAGCAGTATTGCATTTGTTTCTTTTCAAGGGTAAATCATGGCATGTTATGAAATCCAAAAATTCACAGCCAGAAAGTCACAAATGGATGCACTTGTGTCAGAACAACCGAACACTCTAAATCATTGTTCTATACAGTCTAGATGAATGGGATGGTGAAAAGCTTTGAGAAAGCTTGGAGCACATCCCCGTCATTCAATTATCACCTTTAGAGCACATAAACGGAGCTTCCTATATTTCAGGACCAAGGGGTGCGTATCATTCAGCTTGAGTGGGAGAGGGTGTTGTCAAACAGTGGATTCATTGTCCTGAGAGTCTGTCCTGCAAGGCACACAGGGCTCCTTTGTGGACATCAGATATTAATCTGCGTAGGCAGAGATCTGGAGGAGTCTGACTAAGCTCACATACGACCCCACACATCAGTGCACACAGGCTCCTCCATATGCATATTCATTATGTAACAGGAAAAAAAGAGAGGACTCAGTGTCCGGTCCCCATCATGAAGATTTCATTCTTTGAATGTGTTGTTCATCTCCAGACTGTCGTCACCCACTGCAGTCCCAAGGTGTCATTGCTGGATGGAAGTGTAATGCTCCAACACATTTCATCATCATCAAGCACAGAGAGGGCTCAGTTGGACTTATAATCCATTGTTTGACTCTAAGACCAGTAACCATGTAACTCTGCCACAGCAGCATAACCAAATTGCAAAAAATATACAAAAGATAACAGTTGCCCCAATCACTTAAATAATTTGATGAAGCCTGTTTATATTGTAAGCTATAATACTATACATTTCATTAAGCATATACTACCATATATATCATTGCATGTATATCATGAACATATACTTGTATTTGTGTTAGTTTATCTCCTGTGCATCTGTTTTATGCCAAACAATAGCAATTTATCATTAATAACCCTTCCAATTGTGGTGGAGATGTATGCACAACAGTGAAATAGTCAACACCAGCTGAGTAAATCAAAACCGACCTAACAGAATTTACAGTAGCCGCATCTTAGAAATCTGCTGCCACCCAGTGGTATTGCAAAAACATTACAACATAAAAATGAAGCCTGCAATAACATGGCAACACATCTTGGAATAGCACTTTAAATGTAATGTAGTCTTTCTGGCATACGGGGGCAGTATAATTCTACTACTAAACACAGACACACAGAACATTTTGCTGTATAATTCATGCATGGAAAGGATGCAAATACTGTAGACATTTATTGGGACCTACTGTTGATCAATGCAATTAGGAAAATAGTGGTTAATTCATTTTCATCACGTGCCCATGGGGTCTGGCCAAACCTTAACTGTCGAATTCTAACCCGGCCTTCAAACTGAATGGGTGTTTCAGCTTAAGACAGTGGCACAGTGCAGTGGGATCTCCTCAGTACCATTCTCGGTTTCAAGAATTGTTTCAGGCAAAGACTTCTTTTTTAATATTTTTTTTTTTTATCTCACTTGCACAGCACTGCAATGTACATTTAAGTCTTGCTATTTCCACTGTAGTTTTCACTGTTCACTTGCGTGTGTTTATCACTGAGCAGATGCATCCAAAACTGGCAGCACTGCTATATAAGGCTGCTAACATTAATTTACACCAATGGGGCTCAAGACTATATCAAATACATGTAGCTGTCTAATCTCAGTCATAAGGAAGATGTTCTGACTTCAGAAAATGTTGCAGCACGTTTTCAAAGATGACTTTCAGTTGAAATTGGAAATTATCACTCACGCCCATCTCTTACATTATAATTACCATTGTATCTGAATAAATGAATCAGATACAAGTTACAAAAAAAAAACTCTGAAATGTTCAATGTACATTTCTGTTAACCATATACTGACATTTGATAAATTATTACGCACTCTATATTGAGCCCCTGGAAAGGTTTTAATATTTTGCCATTAATGCCATCACCATAAACACACACAAATACACACACAGGCGCACACACCCCAAAAGTAGGCCTGAGACAAATTATTGCAACACACCTCGGCATATACCTAAATTGCGATCTGATAACGATAGGAAATTATTTCAGCACAGACGTGGCATCTAAACAAGTAAGAACTGCCCAATGGTATGAATCCATCAAAACACAAGCAGACAGTCCTCCTGGGCTTATTGTTATTTACAAATTGTATAAATGATTTGAGTAACACGATAATGTTAAGACGTTTCCTGCAGACTACTTAAATATCCTATAAACCGAGTTTAGTATGCAGCAGGATGTCTCACATCAGATCCACAGTCTTTCAAGAAGCCTGTCACTTTGGATTTAACTCAAACTGTATGACAGGCCTCGAACCTACTCAAGCCCCATTTCGAACCTGAGGCTATGCAGAACACTGCTCTTTAGATGCTGTCTTTATTACCGAAATAAAGCAAGAGAAAAGATGAGCAATGCATGGAATATTTGATTGATCAAAACAGGTATTGCATGTGATCCACAAAAAAAGGGTGGTTTATACTGTCGGATTATGCAGGTTACATGGAATAAAGTAGATGTACAATCGGGATTGAACTATAACAGCCCATCTCTGAGTACATCCTGTATATTGCCTCAGCGAAACACCTAAACATCCACAGACTATTGTACCTGTATATTTGATAGTACTACTACTACTACTACTACGACTACTACTACTTTGGGACTTTTGGTGTTTTTGGGTTCCCACTAGGAACAGCTTGGCTCAGTGTGTTTGTCCTTTCAGGTTTACTTTAACAGGTTTTTCAGTGTGCAGTGTTCATGTGAATAATGTTATGGCCTCTACAAGTTTCTTGAGTCCAGCAGAGCTGTTATCCTGGAAGCCAACCTGGAAGTTAACTCTGCCATGGTTCGTTGGCTGCAAAACCCACTTTAACTTCAGTGAGGTTTTGAATGTGCCTTTAGATTGATGCTGAAAATAAGGTGTGTGTGTTAAACACAGGCAGACACCAGCTGAAATAGGAGCAAGGCCCGACACCAAATTTCAACACTCAAAGCAGAGCACTGGGGCCATGCTAAGAAACCTTAAACTTATGAAACAAGTTTCCTCGAAACCAGAAAATAATTGAATATTTAAAAAAATTGTGATTTAAAAACCGTCATACTATTTATCAGCGATCATATAATGAGGGCATTGTGTATAATTACAATGATTATGTATAATTATTAAGTTAAGCATTAAAACCTCTCCAGTGGCATGTTCAGAGGATTAATTTATCTTCCAAAACTGAGCACTGACTTGTCTTCAAGGAATAGTTTGACATTTTGGGGATTACGTTAACTCACTTTCTGGAGGAGAGTTAGATAAGCAGATTGATACCACTCTCATGTCTGTACTGTAAATATGAGGTACAGCCATGAGCCATTGAGCTAAGCAACCAGAAAAATAGGAACACAGCAAGCCTGACTCCAAAGGTAGCAAAACCTTCCAGCCATCACCTCTAAAGCTAATGTGTAAAATGACAATTTACTTCATACTAGCGGTTATGAGCTGGACTCTTTCTTGGCTAGGAGCATTTGAGGCAAGTGGCAACCAGCACACATTCCAAGAAATCACTGCTCCAAGCCAAGAATTAAACTAAGCCAAGCTCATTGGCTGCTGGATGTAGCCTCATATTTAACAGACAGATATGAGAGTGCTATCGGACTTCTCATCCAACTATCCACAAGGAAATCATAAGTGTATTTTTCAAAACACTGAATATAAAATTTGGCATAAATTCAACAGACATATCCCAACTACTTCTTGTAAACGATGTTCAACTTCCAGCCATTTTTCTCCTTTTGATTATGAGGAAAAGATAATGTGTCTGTTGCTCTTTTCCATAGAAACCACTTAGAATTCAAAGCCTTTTAATCATCTCTTTCCTTTCAGTAGGATTAACCTGTACAATGTTTCTCCTAAGCTGCAATGTCATGCTAGAAATGTTACTATTTTTGTTTCAGTATTTGAATTTTAAAATTGTATATCTCGACAAAGAATATTATGTCAACCAGTTTCTTGTAACTAGTATCATATTGGATTTTCCAATATTATTTTCCAATACTATGTAGGAAACTTGCTTATACTGACAGAAAAAAACAAAAATGGATCATATTTATACAGTAAAAAAAAGTATCTTGAAGACAATTTGAATAAAGGGGTGATTTGCTTTGTAACAATCCCATTGTTTCCAACCTATCCAAGAAACATTTGAAATCATGAAAGCATATGCTTTCTTTGAAGAGGTCCCATACATTTGCATGCCATTCTTCATCACACCATCATGTGGGGGGATATAGATTGGCCCAGGAAGTTTTAACAGTATTATTTCTTTTGCACTTTGAAGTAATAACACATGAAATTGCAAATGTGTGTGTGCGCGCATTCATGTGAAACAGAGAGAGCCTAACATACCAGGAGTATTTTCCAGAACATTTTTTCTTTTGATTTACAAAACATTTTTTATGCAGTTTCAGAATATTTTATAATTATAAAAAAGTGATATCTAAGCGTTATGATTTTAAATAAATGAAGATGACATAAATAAAAGAAAAACTAAACACACATAAAAAAATATAAATGTTTTCACTTATGAGGAAGAAAAGATCCAGTACCTATTATGCAGAATAAAAATGCTTAGATAATATTTCTAATATTACAGGAGCTTGGTCTACCATGAAGAACATTTCTCGTGTTTGACCTTCTTTGACATTAAGAATGAGCATCCCACTTATTATATTTATCTACAGTATATCTTGTGATGAGAGTCAAGACAAACAGTGGATAACAATAGAAGCCTCCTCGTTTTTATTCTTGTCTACACTTAACAACGCAAAATGTTCTCATATCATTGTTTTGCCCATTTTTGATGGGGAAGAAGCAGGAATGCAAATGCTGAATGCTAATTAATTGCCTGGCTGTCCGTATGTATCCACCTGGCCCATTAACTTTCAATGAAGTTTTTTTTACACCCTTGCTACGATTATAAACGTCATGACATATACTTCACATATCATTTTGCTGACAATTCTCGGAATAGATTGTCATCATTAGGTTCTTATTTTTTATTTTTTTATAATTCGAAAAAAAAAATGAAATGACCGCTTCAACAGCGAGTCAATACAGAGCCCTTTTACCAAACTCATTTGGTGATGCTGTGATTTAAAATGATTGAGTCCTCATCAATACATTTTTTTCCCCATATCTTTTGTGTGAGCTCAGGCCGTGTTCATATGCATGGCGCTTCCGTCTAATTAAATTCATCACTAGAGCAAAAGACAGCCCTATCACTCTTTCTGCCCGATAGCTGCATTCAAGTCACGGTTAATACACAAAAGAACAGTGATGGGGACAAGGAAAAGTGGAAAGCAGTCCAATAGAAATCCAAATTTGGCTGTGACTTTGTGCTAGCCGTCATTCCCTGTGTCTCCTGATTGTCAAGGCATCAGGGGCTGTTGTGTTTAGGGCCGCATCTAGAAAGGCCAGAACAAAGACCACTTCAATTTCAACTTAAAACCACCAAATAATGCCAGTTTTAAAAACGAATTGGATACATTTCTATTAGGGTAAATATGAGATGTCTGTATTGATGATTCAGCTTGCATGATTATCACACACAGGTAATCATCGGTTAATTTTCTCTGTGCCAGCAACATCTGAGGCAGGATGCATTATACGTTTCCAGATGTTTGTCCGACCACCTATCCTGTGAATGCAAGGGGCCCTATCTCATGGACGCCTGGTGGGAATTTCTTCAAATTCGGTCTCAAGGATAAAATCATCAAGGTCACCATGACCTCACATCCATATCCTTTCTTGTGAATGCAATATGTCAGGAATGCCTGGAGGGAATTTCAATATATTTGGCACAAATGTCCACCTGGAGTCAAAGATGAACTGATTCGATTGTGGTTAAAGGCCAAGGTCACTATAAGCCAGAGGTGGGCAAATTACGGCCCGCCGGCCATATACTGCTCGTAGGGCTGTTTAATCCTGCCCGCCGAGTTACTCCAAATTAAAGTCTGAGGAAGAGAGACTTGTTTTCAGGGGTTTGCACCGGTATGCACCCAGAGGAAGTCGAATGAATGCACCATCCGGTGATGACACTGAGTGACACAAACCAAGCACACCTGCACATTGCCTGACTAACAGCTGCACACTGAGTAACTGGCAAAATGTTAAAATGCAAATGGTGGCCTCCCTATGTGTATTCAAAAACCTCTAGCTGTTCAGTTTCTCGGTCTGCACAGTGGAAATGTAACTTCAATAGTTTGAAAAGTTTGAGGAGCCAGTGAGAAAACAGAGGATGAGTGGGCAGAGAATCTGAACCCAGAAGCAGATTGTGATGGTGAGGACCTCCCGATGCACACAAAAGAGTGATGCCCAGAAAGGTGAGCTTGATAACAAGTCACTGTAGCCATAGATTGCATATAAGGTATAGATATATATGATATAAATCGTTTAGCTCTTGTAACATGCTGTATAGAAGAAAAGATCCACAACAATCAGAAAGTGCTACGTTACTAGGCAACACACGGTGTGCTTGTGTGTCTGCAGGCTCTCCTTTTTTGCTTTTTGTGCTCTAGATTTCATAGGCTATGGTTGTTGTGAACTGAAGCCGCCTACACATTCATACACTCAGCTACCAGATTATTAGGTACACTAATAACCGCTACAGTTTAATTCAAGGGTCCTGCAATAAATCGTAACTTGAGGATGCCCCTGCTGCTCAATTATTTTGAAACTTTTTTTAAATTGGTTATTTGGAGGCCATAGTTTTTGGTGCAGTTGAACTACAATGATACTTCTATTATTTTGTCCACCCTTTTTATGAGACAAAAGGCTAGTCCAATCATTATATTTTGTAGGTTATTACCACATGAAATCTTTGGACAATCACATTTCCTTTGTTAAGATGGAAAAACAGGTCACAGGAGATAAATGTAGCACTGGTGCTGAGATAACTACCAAATTGCATTACGATTATTACGAGGTTCAGAGGAGTAAATTAAAAAGACAGATTGAGTATAGTATAACAGTTGACAGATGTATTACAGTTAAACAAAGACAACTGTAAATGTTAGTAGGTGCACAAAACCCAAAGTTAAGAAAAAGCTCTTTCATTTATGAAAATAACAATAGAATAGAATAACCCAAGATAAAATGCCTTTTATATCAGTGTTCCTTTTCTTCTTCTTGTATTCCTATATGTATTTTTCACAACTCGGGTAGGTGAAGTTAAGTGTGCAATTTCTTACCCGGAATCCACTGAGGTTGCTGGCCTAACACCTCATGACATTGCGACAGCTCTCACTGGGTCTGGCTCACCATCAAACTGGAATACTCCCCAAGCTCCAATCCAGTCTCACAAAACTCCAGTCTGCACATATAGGTTAAAACAACAAGTTCATCACAGTGTTTATATGTATATAAAATCTCAACAACTTCTCAACTTCAGTTATTTAACCATTAGGGAAATAGAATGACCTCTGCATGTGTTTAGAGTGTCCTATTTAACCATTATTCATTCTATTTTAGCTTTACTCAGACATGAATTTCTTCCACATCTCGAACGTATCGTGAAATTAATTTCATCTTAACATTGTTGAATAATGATTTAAACGACTTTTTAAAGATTTTTAACCGTGGGCCTACACTATAATTAACTAAAATCGTTCACGTATCCCGTACTTTTCAAACACACACTTTTAAACAATCCGACTTTTATGTCATACTAATGTTCTACACCTGAAATGGCGTGAGGCTGCCTTCAAGCTAGCGCATAGCTTCATCATTAGCATCGTTAGCATCATTAATCACTCACCGGAGGTTCAACGGGAGAAAAAACGACAGCCACTCCGCGAGCGCATCCGGAAACACTCGAACAAAAGTCCGCCGTGTAGTTTTTGTAACTCTTTTCCAAATTTCGCGACTTTGTATCCACTCCACGTTACCATACAGGTTATATGTGAACTCAAGTATATCGCTATCGGGTAACACTCACTGCGCATGCTCAATCAGGATGCGCCTACAGGTGCCCACAGGGTCAAAACGGCAACCGGCTGGGGGTTATCTCTTTAGTGACCATTCAATGTAATGTGGGTTACATACATAGTATTTGAAATATTACAAAAAGCTGTTCTAAAAACACCTCTCAAGTACCACATTAAAGCCCTGGCTTATGTGAGGTATCGATCCAATTTGGTTTGGGCTCTGTGCAAAGCCATCAGAAATACACTGTCATTTTTATTTCTGCTAAAAAGTGCAACCAAAGAATTTACGCCCTTCATTACGCTGTGTGCTGGTTTTAATAGCTATTTCTATTTGACCAAATCCCATTCAACCTCGAAGAAGGATGCAGTGGGTTACCTGTTTGTTAAATCTTGATGAGGGTTCAGTATGCCTTGAAAAGTGTAACTCACACTGAATCTCAAAATGTTGCTGCCCTATTTTTTTGTGCATATGTGAGTTATTAATCTGAGATGGATACAACATCTCTGTTATGTTAAGTGTCCCAGCCACTTAACCTTTATTTAAGTGGAAGCTTTATTCGAATAATCAAACACCACATAGCATCTTTTGCTTTTCCTCAGGAGTTGAAATTCTACTAATTTTTGCTATTGATAAGAATAAAAGATCACCACACGTAGAACATAAACATGTACTCCAACCATTCATTTGCTTTGTTATGCTTGTGCATAGTTATCAGTAACCTGAGACAGACAATATGACTGGCAGCGCTGTGCAAGCACATACTTCTTATTCATAGATTTAATGATTAATACAGACTGTGGTGTAATCTGAGAAAGCACCCTGGCATGAAGGATGAGGATTATATATTTTTCATCTAAGAAACTAATTGAAAAAGGCCCATGATGGTGTTCTTATCATTCATTTCCCCAGCTGAGTTTGGGCCAGGGTGCGATATGACTGTCAGAAAAAAAGGAATACTTAATGAACCGCATGTTGGTGTTGAATAGCCAGGTTCTGCATTGTAGACCATGAACATGTTTCAAAAAAGATATCTCATATTATTATGCAGACATTCAGATTAAGTGATACTACTTGCAGTCTTTTGAAATCACCTTTTTTTCATGCTTGAAGAAGTCAGCAAAGTAATTCTTTTTTGCTATAATAGATGCAATATTTTCAGTTACGTCACAGGTGCAGCACGAGCAACAAAACCTGAACCCTGGTGTCTGTGCAATAAGCAGGTAGGGGCTCTACCTCTGCAACACTTACGCACCCATCCGCAGGATATTGCAGTTTTTTGGAGCCAAAACAGGTCCTTTGTGTATAAGCATTTTAATTAAACAGAGCAAGGTCCAGAGTTTAAATAATGCAGCCATTTCCAAACATATTTGCTTTGAATGTTTCATATTTCCCTAAATATGCTTATTTGCTTTCTTGACAAGTTATTAGAGAAAATTGATATATACAATACAAACCAGAAGACCATTAGCTTATTAATATTTATTCCGCAACCCTTTTAAGCGGGTTGAATAGATTTGTTGTATTTCCTGTCACACAACAAATTTCATTGATAATTTGTGTAATAGTTTTACTTTGTGTAGTCCAGCATTTTGGATATTCTATGACATTTTGACTTTACTTATAGCCTTTGGCGTGCATCTCTCTCTGTTACTGCATAAATCCCTGATACTTACATGTAGTTACAGTGACTTAAACCCAAATAATTAGACAGTAACATAATGTAATTAGCATATAAATCCTCTGTGAAGTAACACGGATGAATAGATGTTTCAGCTTAGATTAAAATGGCTTTGATGGTTTCATCACCATTTCTCACAATGACCTGTTATCTCTCACAGAGGAAATTTGGCAGAATGCCTCCCCAGCTGAACATTCATTGATGACATGTGAGCTATAGTCATGGGTTTTATTAAATTCCACTGAAGAGGGAAGAACATATATTTCTATTTTCTCACTTAGTGTAGATTATAATAGGTGAACTCATTTTCTACTTGACAGAGGCATAACATGTAATGGCAAATGTTGTTAGGTAATAATAGGAAACAAAGATTTTGGGAGATCTCTAAATCAGAAAATAAGTACAGTATGTAATGCTGTGATACAAACGTAGATAAAATGATAAGACCAGGTGCAATTTTAAATGATTATCTTTTATTTAAGCTATGCCTGCAGGGGGATCTCCATGGATTGAATATTATGTTTATTTTCATTGATTTTCATAATGTTTGTGCCTTTTTTTCTTTATTGCTTATGCCATCTTGAAGTTGATTTTGGTGAAATATCTCAGCACCTAGCAGATAGCTTGACATTTATTTGACAAATGTCGGCATGCTGTCGTGCCTAATGAGCATGATGGACATGATAAATGCTATATCTGGGATGGATAAGCCTGTTTTTATTGACATGTGAGCATGCAACACACTTATTTGCATAGGCAAAGCCTCCCAGATCTGAACAAAGTTTCCAAGCTGTGTGGTTATGTAACATAATTTAATTACTTGTCGTAACACTTAAAGTATATCGCGTTTACTCGAAGTGAAATAAGTGTTTTACACAATTAGATCAAATTACAGTCCCTTGAGTGGAATTTCGTTCATCTCCCAGTAATTGACCAGAACTTGTTTTATGGTTATGGAAACTGTGGTTAGAATTTCAAGTAATGGTCTATGCCATTTTTAATGTTCAGTTTCGCACACCCATTTCTGTGATATAAGCCACCAAAGCTGGATTCCACTTGCATTTATTTTGCCGACATAACGATGCCAACGTACCATGAAAGTTTTTGTTGATAATGAGATATTTTGATCATTAGGATCAATGTGTCAACACCAGCTGTCACTCACCCCTGTCTGGGATTTCTATAAATTCAGTGTGCAAATTGGTCAAAGAAACAAGTTCAATTGCCTAATGGCAGTCGACTTAATTCAAATGTGGCATTGTTTATTTTGACAATGATTTTCTGTCTGCTTCATTGCACTGTGTGAGCGGTGGGATGATGAACTCAAACATCTGATAAGCAGTGTTGGTTGTCGTGTTCCACTAAACTGTAGGAGCTACCACACTCTTGAGCACTGCGTCAGCTGGAATACTCATTTACAATAATACGCTGCTGTTACTTTGAGGTGTTTACTGATGTGGCTCCTCTCTGCTTACAGTGTGTGTATTTCCAGTGTCATACAGGCCAAACGACACATAAGACTGCTGGAGCTCTGCCTGCGGAGAGACAACCGTTGAACTATGACTATTATTTTGTATTATTCCCCTCAATGGAACTTTACTGCAGGACCAGCACTCGGTGGCCTGTATGTTTAACCCTTTGAAAACGTTTCTATCTTATGAACAATTTTTTCAGATGACAAATGCATTAGATAATGTACATGGTTCAACTTTCTGGCCAACTTATGATACAATTTACAAAAGCATTTCGAGAGAACATGATGTTGAAAGACATACAGAATTTTGTAAGCGATTTTGTTTCATCTGTAATATTTAATTCTGAATAATGGTACTTTGACTGGTACTGATTAACTAGCCGTGTTGCGGCACTCCTGTGTTGTCAAAAGGCCTGGTCAGAGGGCAGTCTTTTGAGAAAACGAGACAAAATTAACTCTATAAAACTCTGTCTTTTCGCACCCGATGAAAGCTTGTCTGTCCTCATAAAGGCTCATACCACAGTTGCCATCTATAAAAAAGGGGAACTTTTTAGACGCGGGCGAGGAAAAGCAATCTGTAATGCTTAGACAGGTGCTCAATGAACTGTGTCTTCTACCATGAGATATTTTAAAAGGCAAATAATACTAGCCTTTGGATGGGTTAACGCAGCCGGATTGTATGCTGTTATAAATTAATTCATTTATGATTCAGGAAAAACAAATACAACGGACATTTTAAGTAAACAAAACTGTTCAGTGTTTATGTGCATTGTTTACGTGAACATGATTTTACTCAAACATAGTGCTCTTTTACAGCAACACTTTGCGAAGTGTTTCAGAGATATTATGTAGTATCATAACAATGAAAATGTACATACAAATTGGTGCACTACAAAGCCCACCTAAAAATGTACAGGCCACTAACTATGTAATTAAAGCTGGAAAAAACCATGCTTCCATAAGGCCAACTAAGAAAAATTTAAAACAAAACCTGCAACAAGGTGTCAGATAAACGGCGATTCATTATTTGCCTTTAATTCAAATTGGATACAGGGTTGAGAAATCATATCTAGTTTTTATGCACTCATCCAAATGCCTTTACTCTCAAATTGATTTTATTTATTTTTTCTTGAATGAGACTGATGCTTGTTACAGGGTTATAGCATTTGAAAAAAGTATGCCATTTAGTGCCAAATAAGGGAATTATATTAACAGTCTGTTGTCAACAAAATCAACTTCCTTTGTTAACATCACGTTATTTAATCTGCAAGTTTAGGAAGCTTTCAAACTATTCTACAGTCATGCAGCATTTTCAAAATCCTGTACAGAATATAAAAATAAAATATTTTGGAACACAATCTAATAACAATTGCCAAGGGGACTCTTTGGCTCCGAGTATCTGTTGTCTTCTCAACCGGATTAATTTATAAAGAACTCTTTCCCTATTTTTCAAAACATTTGGACTTATGAAAAGAAGTGGCTGGATGTTTAAATACTGTGCCTTTGACATCAGTGATTGAAAAACGAAATCATTTGAATGTGTGAAAGCATTTCTTGGATACTAATTTGTGTATCCAATAGGATTACAAATGATGTCAACTGTCAAGGTTAAAGCTTTTTATTGGATTTTCTGATGTTTGATTTTTGCCCAGTCAGTCTTTAGAGTGCATTTTGCAATGTAATAAGTGAAACTGAACAATGCAGACCTGGGGAAAATACTCGCTCGGTTTGTTTTGAATTGTGTAAAGCAATATATAATGAGCTTATGTTTGCTTTATTGTTGACATTCTATAACTTTGCAGATGTGTTTGTGAGAGCGCCAATTCATCCGCTGAAGTGTCTGAATCCTGCCCCTTTTGCTCCTGAACAGCACCTCTGGGACTCTTTTTTAGGCTTGAACCGACGCGTACTGCAGGTCTTTAAAAGAAAGACCAGTTGTCCTACAACCAATTGGGATATGTGCCATGTAATTCATCTATTTTAGGAGACACAATATAAGATTTATAGGATTTTTCGTTTTAATCCACATGTGATTTATCGCAGTTTGAAAGAAGTGCAGCAATGTTCTGCAACAGTTCAGAAACTGGTAAAATGTTCATATCTGCTTTAGTGTCATCATGCAGTCTGTGTTTTTTTCAAGCACTAGGTTTACATTTCTTGCTTTTGCTGCAAGCATAGGTGCACATGTTTAAATGTATCTTCTATTGGCTAAACTAAAATCGGTTCTGAATGGATTTGAATATGATTCATAATATGTTATTACTTGTATCATATCATTGATTCCACTTGAACCTCATGCAGAAAATGATGGGCAAAGTGTTTCATTATGTTGCAAACAGCTATTTGCCTCACAGCAGAAGCCATCACAGACAGGTTGATGCGGGCAGTCCTGACCCTGCATTATGCTGTTCAGTCTACCGTATGTAGATTAGATGTTTTCAGTTCCAGCTGTGTTCACAATTCCACTAAAGCAACACATCACTTGTTGTACCGACGTGTATTCACAAAGCCTTCTCTCTTCTGTATTTGTGTTAGTTTGAATGAAGCTGTCAACACAGTGCCTATATTGGTAAGTGTTGCATGTTGGATGAATGTAGGGTGAATAGTTCTTTGCAAATATATACAATCTCTACAAACCACATAAAACAAACAAATCCAATTTAAAATCACTGAGAGTGCACTTTATTTTATCTGTATAGACTGTGGATTCAGACTGAAAAGAAGCCCTAATATAAATGTTGAATTAGAGAGACTGCTTGAAGCAGATCAAAGTAGGTCAATACATCCTTCAACCAAAAATTCATAGAGCAAAGGCGAGAGCAATGGGAGTGCAGACTAACATAAATGGGAGGAGTGAAGCAACATTTCTCTTCCAGACATGTACAGACAAAAGAGGCACAGCTAGGCTTATCCAGCAAACATTTTAAATAGACTATACCCTTACAAATGTATTGCCATTAAGCCTCTCTAAGGGACCATGCGATTTATGATTTTTTACAATCATCTGCGGGATGTCTGTGGGTATGGTAGGATGCAAAATTGGCTTTGTTTGCAACGGCTGATAAAATGTATAGCACATGTTCAACAATTAAGTACTTACGTGCTTTCTGTTCAGTACAAGACATAGAATGATGAGCATGATTACTTACCATTTATATACATTGATTGAGATTTACAAACACAGAATCCTGCTGCTTCAAACACATGCATATTGGCCACAGCATACCTTGTGATGGTTAGGATACAGTACTCAACACCATGGAACTAAATTAAACTAAACTAAAAAAAACAATCCCTAAGATACAATTCTGTTTTATATTTAGTACTGTCCACCTTTATATAAGCGGTTTCTTGATGTGTGTAAGTGACTAAAAAGAGGCAGGAAACCAATTGAGTGCATGTGTTTCATAGCTGGAAGGCATAAAGAATTGATGACCTATGGTGATATATTTGGAATATAATTTCCTGTAATAATTTGCCATGTAAGGTTGCAGTAATACTATTCTACATTATAAATCCTGTTGTGTTAAATTGAGTAAAAATGTATATGTGTCAGGTCTTGCAGACATCCATCATTAAGACCCAGGTTGTTATCCTGGTATGTTACATATCATTTATGTCTAATATGCCTGTTTTCACATTATGTGAGTCAAATTGAATTTTGCATACTAATGCTTGTCCAGTTACATGTCGAAGCATAACATTCATTTCCAAAAGCCTTGTTATGGCTCAGCCAGTGGGGGGTCACTCACAAGGGTGTGATTCAATTATTCTTCCTTTCACAACAACAAGAAAACATTTTCATGGTGAATGGTTTGCCTAAATAGATTACCATCTCAAATAATTCAATTTCCCTTAATGTGATTGATTTCATACCAAGGGGGGAACAAAAATCTTAATTTAATACCATTGCATTTCTAATCAAACATTAACTGAGAAAAAGGGGCCTGGGCGAAAAATCTTTTTATTACCAGTTCCCCACAAATTTAAATAGAAAATGCTGACGGATGCCCTATTAAATGGCACCATCAGTATTGCGACTAGCTCATATAGGAGACCCTCAAAAATAAACGATTTAACTCTTTGCAATACACATTACTATTCCTTGTGTAATACATAAATAAGAGAACACACCATCATACACACATACGCATTGGGCATCTACTGGCCATTACTACAAAGGACCCCGATGAAGCAGCTCAGTCATCTGATCCACTCCCATCCATTATTCATCCAGCTCTGGGAGACAGAGACGCCGGATTTCTCTTCTTAGAGAGACCCCGGAACCCCATCTATTCTCATGAGCAAAGTAAATGCCATGCGGTAGTGGAGTGCATCACCGACGCAGTAAAAGACTGTGTGTGTGTGTGTGTGTGTGTGTGTGTGAGAGAGAGACAGAGAGAGAGACACACACGGACTGAAAACAAAAGTTGGGAGTGGAGGCAACCGCGGGGGCACAAGAACTGAAATGAACCATCAGGTGTGTAAATCAAAGTATTACTCGTCCCAAAAAAAAAGGGGGGGGGTGGGTTCAAATGTGAAAAACACAAATGCAAAGAGTGAAAAAAATATATATATATTTCCACCAGGTGTGTACTGCAGACTGATGCCCACCAGTGCTATGCTGTCGGAAAATTAAGCAGCCCTGCCCGTGCTGTGAGGAGAAAACACCTTGCGGAGGAGACTTTGTGTGAGTGGCAGGCAGAAACTGGCGAGCTGCCACAGATAATAACATCTGAAATAAATGTGATGTGTGGAATTCAATCTGTAGTGATAGGGACGGCTGCAGCATTAGAGTGGAGTTCTAAATGCTATCTACTCATCCATGGAATGAGGACTGACACGCAGTCTCAGAGAATAGATTGTGCAATTAGCAGCCTTTATGCTGTTTTGACACAATGAAAAAGGGAAATGAGATTCAGCCTTGTCATGCACACTCCTCTGCAGCCCTGTGATTCCCGTAAGATATTGCAAATGCGCGAACTTTCAGGTGACAAGCAGTGTGGTTTAAAGTTCTGAAATTCTGATGTGATTGTATCAAATCAAAATTGAGTTGAATTGTACAACGAAAAACAAAAATGTAATACTCCATGTAGAGAAAGGGGGGCAGTCTTTGTGTAGACATGACACAACGTGGCTTGAGAAGAAGTCCCAACAACATTTCACTGAAGATTCCTTTAATCAAAAAGGTTAGTCTGTGGCATTACCATGCCTATATGTTACCTTTATATATTTTTGAACAGACTCTGACTTTATGCGGAAGAAAAGTGTCCCCAGGGAATGTTGTTTCAAAAACAGGTCCTGGTCAGAGTGTATTTTGCTGTTATTAAACACTACAATGCACTTTAATAGCAAGCAGCCCGCTGGCGCAAATGACTATAATAAACAAAGTAAATGCTGTTCTTACTTGGGAATTACGTTTGCTTCATCTATAAAAGCCAAGGTGCAGCCAGTTGACTACAGGTTGGTGTGCACCCGCACAAACTAACAGACCATAACCGTAAAAGAAAATGACTATAATATTCCTATAAAGCGTCTGTGGTTCCCAGTGGTGAGTTAACGGTGACTTGGCTGCGCTCCGTTGCATTTGACACATCCCATGGCATCACTGTAATATCCCCTCAATATTCCCACTGGGAAGGACGGTGTCTTTGTTGTGCAGGGGACAATCCACGCAGACAATAACACAGTCAGCCTATACGAGGTATCCGCGTAATAGCCTATTCCTATATCATTTTATAGGCCTAGGTGTCATTGCAACATAACCCAGCCAAATATGATCTCCCAGCCTGAGCCCTCCCTCCGCCTCTCATGTGTCTACATCTCCATCCCATGGCCGTCTCTAGGTGATTTAGCGCCGCCAGTCTCAAGCAGGTGTCCAACATGGCGATCACGGGAAGCGGATCTCTCGCTGTTTCTCTCTCTCTTTTCGTGATTTCGGCGGCGTTTCTTCCGAAAGGTAAGTTGTTGTTTTTGCCCTCTTGTATGTGTGTGTGTGTGTGTGTGTGTGTGTGTGCGCGCGCGCGCGCGTGTGATGCAGAATCGCTCCCTCCGCGGCTGAAGCCCGGGGAGCACCGGGGCGAAGTTGTGGTGCGTTTGCGCGCTGGATGCGCACAGGCTTTCTCCCCCTGAAATCTCAGCATCACTTTCCGGTGCTCTACCTCACAGGAGCGCCGTCGACTTTAAATTACACACAATCTCTTTAACGCTACTTATCTCATGACGAAGGTCTGACCGACACGTGTATTGTCCTGAGTTTTTACTGCAAACGCGTCAGATGAGCTGCTTTATAGAAAAGTACGGATAGAGCTGCGCAACGTGCACACGTGAAGATAAAGTGTGAAGTCGAGTTGAAAGCTTGTACCGTGATTTGCTCTGGGGCAAGTTGAAGGCAACGATCGCTGTTTTTTTATTTAATTTTATTTTTCATGAACAATAGAGAGCGGCTCTCACACGAACCCCCCGACGGTCCAAACTCACCCCAAGGGCTGAAAAAAAAAAAAAAAAAAAAGATGTCTTAAGTCTGCGCTTCGGAGAAAAACACGCATTGCAGTGTGGCCGCACAGCCACAGCCTGGGATGCCAGCGTGCCTTCCGCTCCGCACTCCCCACTTCTCCCGTGGAGAGACTGTGGGTTTCAGTGTGCCGTGGTGCTGCGGGGTTTCTACAGCCTGCCCCCGCTGCTGCTGCTGCTGCAGGGACCAGGGTCGCCCGGACCTGCACCACCATTGCCGCCCCCCCTTCAGTCCCATCATTTCCCCCGTCCATTCCACCGCGGTTGCATCAGAGTTGCATGCGTCAGTGTCCCTTTTCTCTCTCTCTCCTGGAAAACGTGTCCGCTGACAATAATGACGCATTTGCAACGATTAAAATGTCAGCTCGCAGTCGCTTTAAATCCCTCCTCGGTAGGATGGACGCGGTCTTGTCGCGTTGCCAAGTGGTAGGCAACAGTTGCAGTGACAGGTTGACACGTGAAGGCTATTCGAGAGTGACTTGGTACTGGTTTAATTTCTGTCCCACATACTGTCATTAGTGTGCGGTGGTCTCAGCATCACCCATCAACAGGTTAATTCTGTGTGTGTGTGTAGCGAGAGTGGAAGCCTGCCCCCCCGAAAAACAAACAAACCAAAAAATAGGTTGAAAGGAATTTTACAACACATTGATTTTCACAGTTGCTGAATTGACTGTGTTCTTTGCTGACTTGGTCTTGAATGACATTTAGAACGTTGTCTAGCTTCTCTCTGTCACATTAATTTAATTAACCTCAGTGAAATAAAATAATGCAATCAGGAATGTGCAATTACCCTCTGCTCCATTCACCATGGCTGGCAGCATTAGGAAACGGATGCCGTCTCTTGCCTCAGGTAGGAAAAAGGTTGGCGCCAGAAATGGTCTGATCAGAGCTCAGGCTTTTCCATTTCTTTGTCTTTGTGCTAGTTGCCGGGAGCAAATCATAAAAAAAAAGGTCCAATCTCTTGCTTCGTGAAGTGCTGACCCTGTGCTTTCTCACAGCTCACAATTTTTCCTCGTTAATAACCCAGAATCAGTGGGTTTGAACTTTGTCATTGTATCTGGCGAGAGAGGAACAATCAGACAAACTGGACAAGAGTTCTGTTTGTCATAGAGAAACCAGGGTCAGACACAGGGAAAGAGTGAGAACTGATCTTTGACATCATAATGTGTCTCCCTAATGCTTAGTGAAGCTAAAGAGCCGCCTTGGCTGAGCATTGTGTCAGGAAGCGCTGAAACTTTGCATTCTAATGATTTACTGTTTACCGATATTTCTCACTATGTGGCTCCGGGGCTTGTAGTGGCAAATAAGATGGTTACATTTCTGAAGGTTGCATAATCTCACTTATTGCCAGTTCCAAGCAATTCGTGAGGAATGAGTGATGGTGAAGAGGTGCAATGCGAGCTGTCATGAAGGGGCCTGGCTTTGAAACAGATTTTGCAGAAATCAGCTGGCCGTGTGCTGCACTGTCCCTCAATTTCTGTTTGTGTGTCTGAGCTCTTATTCCCTCACTTACCACAACGATGTGGAGCTCCTGGTGTTTTTTTTGTGAAATATGTGGTGCATATGTAGGCATACAGGAATAACTGTCAAACTGGAAAGTTCACATAAAGTAAGAAGTCATTTCATGTTTATAAGTGGGCACTGTGTGGGCAGGGACGTTTCAAGACACTCTGGGGGCCCGAGGCAAAAAAAAAACCAAAGTATTTGACAGCGCAAGTACCATGGGGCCCCTTATAACTGGGTTCATGACATGTCATTGCAGTGTCCTTTTCATGGCAAGTCATTTAAGGGGCTTTTCATGTTGTCGTTACCGTGGACCAACGTAAACAGCCCTCTTTGGGGTCCCCCTTCTAGCTCTGGGCCCTAGGCAATTGCCTAGTTTGCCTGCCCTGTTGTGACGCCTCTGCGTGTGGGATGCTTTTAAATTCCTTTGGGTTATTTAAACATGCAACCTTTTATTAGTTAAACTCCTTTTTTTTCTTTTTGGTTTGAAGTACATTTTACTGGAAGTACAAAACAGAATATCTCATTATCCCACTGCTGCCACTGTTGGACAATAAATCAAAAGTGAATGCAAACAAATATTGTCAGATCCTTAAAGGTTGGGTAATCAAATATACCGGTGGTGTATTTCAGAAACAAAGAAAGCTGTCCCATGAACAACAGGACTTCTTCATTCTCCGTCTACATGTTCACGCTCGTGTACAAGTGAGGAGGAGGATGGGGCTGTTGTAGGGGCAAGTTGGAGACCAAAGTCTCCGGACCTCAAACAGCGTGTTTCCAAGGTAACGCGTATTTACAGTGTATGCCTAAGGTACCCCAAACAAAAGCATTGCTTACCCCACAGTGTTCAAATATAAGGAGAGATATAACTATTAATTAATTGATGTCTATTTTTCTAATAAACCAGGCTGCTTGCGCTGATGCCACGCTGCTGCTCTCGACTATCTGTATAAAATGCAGCGTAGCACTGTGTTCAAAATAGATTTAATACCGCACTTAATGGCCCACTGATATGTGCCCACTTGTGAAGTATTTCATTGCCTGTACGTTGAGATCACCACGGTACATCGTTTGTAACAATAATATACTCTTCTATTTAAAGAAATTGAATTTATTGCTCATTAAATTTACATTAAACTCTGCTTAATAAGCCTCACTCTAATTGCTAGATAATGCATGGCACTACTTTATGTGGTGGCAGCTAATCTGTCTGTTGAAAAGGGAGGGGCAGGCACAGAATTGGCAGCTGATGCATCTGAGGAATTTGGCCATTAGAAGCAGAAGTAACAAAGTAAAGTCATGTGGATCATGCAGTTAACATTTCACCAAGGACATTTCTGCTTCTGCTCTGACTTTTGGCTGCCGCACATTTGTGCGAAGGCACAAGTTCTGCCCAGTAAATAAAATGCACATATTTAGGCTGTCACTACCTGGTCTGTGTTTATGACAGTTTATGAACGTCTATCATCCACTTCTCACTCTCTAGTCGCTCGCTTTTAAAATGGACCCGAGTGCGAAGTCCCCCTGCGGCCCGAAGCCAATGAGCAGATTTCACAAAAGACAGTTAATGTCTTTTCAAGCCAGAGGGAGAAGCAAGTCAGCCTGTTTACACAGAAACAAGTTGGTTATGAAGGTCCATGTTGGGGAAATAAAAAAAAATCTGGCTTTTTAATCTTTCCCGTTTCTTAAAGACTAATAGTGGGACCCTATAGACTGGTGTTATGTCAAGGTTGCAGGGGTGTTACTGTAGACACGCTTTCATTTCCGAGTCAGGTGGTAAACATTCTGAAAAAGAGAGTCGTTTTTGCATTTGTATTGCGGCGTCGAACAGAAAGACAGACTAAGGACAATCAAAAATGTGTCCGTCTGTGTTCAGATGTAGTAAACAGTCAATTAGCAGAAAAGGACAGATGACGGGTCCTTTCATGACTGTGGGGACAGAAGCTTCCATTAATGACCGTGCTGGGGTAATGAGGAGGAGAGCTGATGTCTCCACTTATGAATATGACATTGTTCTCTGTTCCCTGGATCTGGGAGACCTCACTCTATTGGCTGGGACGCTTAGACAGTAACAATCAGGAACAGGGGGAAAAAAATGGAAATGCAATGTTTTTGTTTTGAAGGGGGCATAGAGTACACATTAGTATGGGTGATGGAGCAATTACAAACCACCATTAAGGCTTTGGAGCTATCAAGGCACGGCACTCCCAAAATGAAGAACTCCATCGGGAGGTATCCGCTGTACTTTAAATCAAACAAACAAAAACAATGAACAAACAAGACTCCAGTGCACTTTCTTTTAAAGACACTTAAAAAATGGCAAAACGCGGCCCCGTCCTTGCCGCTCAGGTTATCTTTGCCGAGCTATTGTGGATCATCCTCAGTTGGACCATTCATCCGCCTCTCACACACATCACAGATGCCAGTAATTGCATTTTTACTGCAGTTGGAGGAGATTCGGGGGTTTTGACACCTTTAAACCTTCCCCTTAATTTTAGTGTACTGTGTTTGCCAGATAACTTAAAATTAATACGGGGGGGGGGGGGGGAGCTTGAGGGGAAATCGGGTTGATACTTCTATTGAAGTGTCTGCTTTTGAACTGCAGGTTTAATAAAAAGGTTAATTTATTCGCATGTTAAAATACCAAATCAACTCAACATTGTATCAACCCGTGCACGTTTGTCACTTTTTAAACTCTCACTGTCTATTCCCATACGCCCTCTCGAACAGCACTTTGGTGGGAGCAGGCGTCGTTTGTAAATGTCTGGAGATGTGCGCTATGCTGTGTTTAGATGAGTGAGGGGAACTATATCTTTACATTATCTCTATACCGTCATCGTATCTCTCATGTAACTGATGAGGCTTTCGGAGATTGCATCTCATTGCTCCGAAGGGCATTTTCAAGTGCCCCCCTAATGCACAAAGCGGAGCCCCGCAACAGTTGTTCAATCTTGTCGAAAGTGCGAAAAAAATAAATACTGTCGTCAGCCCAAAGGAATGCTCTAAATAATTTGTTTACTCATCCATGTGAGACACGCAAGAGAGACAGCATTTAGAATGACGCTGTTCGCACCAAATATGAACCCCAATTACGGCATAAAACCAGACAGCACACATCTTTCTTTTTTTTACTGATAATGACTTCACATTAAGGGAAACTAGAGTGGACGAGACCCAGAACTCACGACATTAGGACAAAAAAAATAAATTGCTGATCAATTTGGTAGAGAACAGAATTCTATGGAGAGCGAAGACCGAATCCTTACTCTATACATTTAGTTGTCGAGCTCCCACTAATCCACTGTTTAAATGAAAACATTTCGGGTGCTTTGATTAGAAACTGCACCGTGTTCTTTGTCTGGCCAACCGAGAACGATGCCCAACCAGTTGGCCCGTCATTGTTTTACTTTTATCTGGTAACATTTAAAGCCCATTGGGCCAGCCCTATCTGACATTTCCACCGCGGTGATGGTAGGCATTTACTTTGAAAGAAATCCGAACGCAAAAGGGCTTTTGTCTATCCGGCTTTAGCTGGGCTCAGACCGGATCTTTTTCAGACAACAGCCGAGGAGCTCCGCCTTTCTGTTTCCTCGGGGCTTGTTTGGACAGATCTGAGCCTGATAAAATAACCGCTGTGTACCCAGAGTCCTCTGCAAGCAGCAGCAGCAGCAGCATAGTTGGAAGTAATGGAACACCGTCAGAGAAATTCAAGTACAAGTGCTCTGTGTCAGCAACAGTATGCAAACACTACGGTAATCAATACATTTTCCCTAGCTAATAGAGAAGGAAATCTCAGCTTCACATTGTGCCTCTGCACGGTGAGATATTAGGACAGGTGCTGTTCTTGCTCAGCAGCATCCCGTGGAATCCATCTCTCCCCTTCATGTTGGAGCGCTGTTTGCAAATGCATTTATGCCAACCGAATGAAATATTATTCCCTTACACAGCAGGATACAGCTCAACTTGGGTGCAGCATTAGAACAACCAGTTCCTTCTGAGTCTCCACGTTTCTTTTCGGCAGTGCCCCCGTGGCACCATAATGCTCGTCTAATTTAGTTTGAACAATATACCCAGGGTTGCCAGCTGGAAACAACAAACATGTCTTAAAGAAAAGAACATAAAGGACCATCACCCCCCCTGTAATGCAATGTAATGCAATACACTAGCCTGACAGTAATTTCTGCTCTAAATGTGTAGTTTTTGCCAAAAATGTACTTAAACTAATTTTTCAACAAATCAATTAACTGAACAATCATTTATTGTTACCAGCAGTGGCTTTGCCAGCCCTTAGTGTACTTTGTTAAGGTGTTCCATTGGGCTGCATTATATTGATGGTTGTGTTTCTAATTATTTCGTCATATTTTAATGTATGGAGGATCCAAACAATGGGAAACAACACACAATAAATACAACCCAATATAACAATGTAAGTCAACACAACTTTGAAAAGATCAGTTTCAAATGACTTTTTTTTTTTTACATCCCTAATTATTCTTTGTGGCACCTCATGTACCACCTAAAGTGCTACTCATAGGATTTAAGTTCTCATACCCTCCAGTCTCATAATAGCGGTACTCCTCCAATAACGTAGAAACACAAAGATTGTTCCAGAATTTACGGACGATGCAGAACTTTTCGTCTTCTCTCCAGGTGAATCATAGGAAAAATGATGATGCTGTTTACTCAGTAGAGAGTTGTCCGACAGGTTGATGCGGTCTGCGTTGGAGGCATCATGCTCTTGAGTTATCAGCGCGACGATAGACCCATCTTAATTACTCTCAGATACAGCCACTATAATCTGTCTTTGTCAGGCAGATCAAGACTGTGCAAACCAAGCGCTGAAACTCATTCACCCAAACCGGAGGCCTATCGATTACGTCTCATACTTGAGTCATTGCACTGTGGAGAGACATGGGAGGCAATAGAGCTAATGGAAGGAGGAAACTCAAAGTCACATTGTTTACATCGGAGATGACAGGTAAATGTATTTGAAAGGAAATATGGGCTTGATCCATTGGCTTCCAAACAGCAGTCTAACAAGGAAAGTAAACACCAAGCTGCCAGATGAACAACTACGAGGAGCTTACCGCACGGCAGCTTTCCTATTTCTACATCCAACACATGTCTTTGCTTATAGCGTAATGGAACGTCTTAAGTTGGTGTGAACTTTTGTAAAACTGTGGACATATTCATTGACTGCACAAATATTCAAACGCTTCTTTGTGTGGTAATAGTGATGAATACCAGCATATATGCCTGAACACTTGCCTACATTACTGAATAACATGACTAAAAACTGTGCATTTCATAGAGGATTTTGCTAATAGCGTTGTATTAGTATGTTGTTGTTGCTCATGTTGTGCAGGAATCCATATAAATCTTTTTTTGACTTTCCCTTCCGTAGACCTTGAAGGGATCAGCAGCAGCGGGGTTCTTTTCTGCTTTTGTGCGGGTGTTTTTTGTTTCGTTGTGGGTTCCCTCTTGTAAAGGACTTTATGATATTCCTGTTAAAAGTATTGTATGCCTTCAAACTAAATCGCCCTTTCTCTAGATGGGTCTTCGTAAAGCAAACCACCATTAATGCCATTCATTTGTCAATATAAGCCGATCAGATTTTTGAGTTTATTCTTCCCATCTGTCCTTGGGTCTTTGTTCCACCAGTGTACCAATTTTAGAGGGAAAAGAACAGCATCTTTGCATATATACTGTACATTTAGCAGCATTTCAATATCACAGCACTTTAGATATGTGCCAGAAACAAGGCTGCTCCGCAACCAAATAACGTGAGTGCTACAGCCCCAACACACGGGTACGCGTCCAGCAGGCGTAGTGACTCTTGAGCAAGTGGGACTTTTTAGTGGATGGTGCTATCACAAACAGGAATCCATACTTACGACTGAAAACAACCTGAAAACAACAAGCATATTCATTCTTCAGGTGCTTTCAGTTCTTCAAGCTCTTTTATGCAATCAGGTCTCATTACGTTTTGACAGTCCATGATGCTCCCATGAATTTAATTGGTCATTGTAAAATCCGCGCCTTCCCTAAAGGCGCCATGTTTCAATTGGTTTTCTGTCATTTCCCGAGGCAGAACACATGCCAGCACTTATTAGCACAGGGTGGCTATTTGAAAAAAGATTCACCACCTATTTTCTTTAATTGCTTGTTTTTTTTCTTTCTCCTCAATGTTATAGCACAATAATGATTTTGCTTCAGGAAAAGGGAGGTTACAGTAACTAGTAAAATGTATGGACATGATGGCTCAGTGCTGAGCCTTTGTTTGCCGAACCCAAACCCCTATTTTTTAAATCAACATGTGTGGAACTGACTTTCCATTTACACATAGTATTTGAGCATAGTAACTGCTTGCACTTTATGCCACCACCTCCTGTGAAATGCGAAGGCACTAATTTCACGCGAGCGCATGATACAAAGCAAAACTTTGCGCTCTTTATTTTCTTGAGACGCCTTGGTTCATAAACAGGATCATTATTCTTGAGTCATAAACTGTGATATAACTGGAAATGTCAGTTTACACAGTAATAAACACTGTTTCATCCCCAGTTTGGCTTTAGTGACTTAGTAGCATGAAGATTTATCCAAATCCAAATCAATGCCCACCCAGTAAAATAACTGCAAAATTGTATTATTCAAATGTTGTACAGTTTTAAAACTACAAATCTGGTTAATTTGTGTATAATGCATCTATTAATATGGAAACCTCTGCCCTTTCAATATGTATTTAATTTCTTTTGACACTCTTAATATGTATTTATGCAAATGCTATAATAGGGTATAACTGTCTCTCACATTAACTGGCCATGGCTGTATTTTACAAAATTTTATGTTTTAGTTCACTGCTACAGCTTATTCTCTTTGCGTGTATACCAGTTGAAGTTAAATTGTGTCTGCAATAAGTTGTAAGGCTACGGTAAAGTGTTTGTATTATCTTTTATGTATTTTCAATTGTAGTAAAAATATTATCTTGAATCTAAAAAAAAAAAAAAAAAATGTGTCTGAGAAATATGAACTAAATCATTTTCACAACTTCACTCGCTGTGGTCTAAACTTGCCAAATGAAATGTTTTATTTTGTCAGCATAAGTCAAAGTTAACTCTATACGGCGAACCTCCGAGGAAGACAGAGCTGCACTCGTCTAAAAACAGATATCAATAAATGTAAACAGCGCTGGCCTAGGGATGTCATTAAAAAGGATCGCATGTCTAGACCTCATAAAGCCAAAACATATTGTTATTTCGAAGCAGCAGGAGTTATTGCCTGTGAGCACCAAGATGACATCCATCAATTTAGGGTTTTATTGGAAAATGTAAATAGGCTGCTTGGGCGTGGTAAATGATTTACTTAGCATAAAGTTGAGCTCGAACAGGCAGGGAGATAGCGTAGTTAGTGCGGTTATGGAAGTATGTGTGGGACAAAGGCGGTATTAACGCAAAAGGCTGATTTCCCAAGCCTGAGCGAGTCACGATCCGTGCATGAATAATAGGCTGGACCTGCACAACGTGGATTATTCTGCTTCAAATATCACTCGACTAAATGGTTGTCAAATGCCATACATGTGTAATAGGATTGTTGTACATGATTTCATTTTGTCATTTTTCTACACAAATGTCATATCTACTGAGGGGTTTGTGCTGATTGTTTTTCACTGTTTGCACAAATTGAAGTTGTATTTCCCCTGCCTTTTTCATATCGTACGTTCAGGCCAATTGAACAGAACCTCATCACATTTTTAACTGAATTTCAGACGATATGATGGCAAATGAACATTTTGTCTGTCACAAAGACATTTTATACAGTGCATCTCAGAGCACATAAAAGAACTATTAGTTCATTACTGCCTGTCAGTGCAGTCTGACAATATGTGGTGGAAAAAAAAACATCCTTAATAAATGAAATTAACACGGAAAGCACTTTAGATTCGGGGCATGGACATCTGGAATTGTTTTGAAATAGCAGAGCTTTAAAGTGCAGGGCATTTGCGTGCAGTAGCTGTGCATCACTCTGACATGTTGGCCTCATCTTTCAGAACATTTCAAGTCTACATTTATTTAAATGTGTTCAGCGTAGTGGAGGTTGACACGGCATAATCCATCAAAATGTTCCGTCTGGATTGAGGACTGAAATCATTTGAATCATCAGAAAGCAGCCTTGCCGGTGGAGAAGCAGGGTATATGGGCTCTGAAAAGTTTTAAGGCAAAGAACAGAGGAATCTGATGAAATATAGACTGTGAAATCATCTATTTGTTAAGCTGTAGATTATTTACACCAAGCATGAAAGATTCATAAACATACAATTCACCTTCCCTTCATGGATTTACTCATGCAATCTCCTCACCTTTTTTGGTGTAAATTCCAGATTCATTTCTACATTTGATTTACCATACAGTCTCAATGTGCATTTTTTAAACGTTCAATCAGTATTTTGAAGCTGTAGATGACATGCTGCAAAATATTTGTTTAATACCCGTTTGGAATACATCAACTTCTGCTGAAAAAAATCGTATCATTTCCCCTTTCGGTGGCAGTAACGCCGATATACCTCCATATGCTCAGTGTACACATTTCTTGCCACTACTTTAAATTCCTTAGTTCTACTACTAATGCGTAAAAAAAAACTCTAATGGAGTATTGTAGAGAACAAAGATGTGTTTCAATAGCTGTCTTTTCAGCGATTACAGTCAAGGTTACGGATCAGTTCAGTGCATTAGATGATGCTTTCATTGACACAGATATCAGCTCTCCACACCGCTCGTATATTGGAGAGCGGGTAGCACAGTGTGGCATGGGGACCCGTGTGTAAAGAATGAATTAAGCAGCATTTTGCCACGCTTCAGTTTGCGCCTTTGGTATTATTATAGAGGAAAATTGTTTTTTTTTTTTGATTAAATACAACTTCAGTGGCTCTGATGCAGACACAATTACCAGTCCCTAGCAGTGGGCCACAACATTTATTTATTATTTAAACCATTATTTCAGCCTATTTCATTATTATGATTGAACATCACACATTCATGGATTTAAGTCCAGTTCCTAATGTGGGCAAACGATTTCCTTGCACTGGCACTTTGGCATATAGCTTTATAGCAAGTATTTTTTATTTATGGCATAATACCTTTTATTGTTAGATCTAAGCTACAGTCCGGAGACGGTTAGCCTTGCATAAAGGCAAGAAAAGGGCCAAACTGATAACCATGACATGTCTGACACATCAAAGAATTAACCAACTTACAAACGATATAAAACCGGTTACATCTGTCGAAACCCAATTAAATCAAAATTGAGCAAAAATGGAAAGAAATCTTAAGGTGAACATTGAGGAGCATGGATCGGAGCAGAGAGCAATGGGACCACACCCTCTCGTGTTGTCATTCTGCAGACGGTGCAGCCTGAAAATGTCTTTCTTCATGGAAAAACTTTGTCGATATGTTAGGAACAGGACGAAATCAAACAGAGGATTTAGACATGTACTATGACACATGTGATTTAGCTATTTATTCGTACAGATACCCCCAAAGAGATGACAGTTGTCTGTTTGCCTTGAAAACTTGCTGATAAGCATGACATGAAGCTGAAAAAGGAGCAGAGGGAACTTTCATAGTTACTTGGATGACATATGGAGCCCATGGCTGACGAGGTGTTGAATGACAGTTCGCTTTCCCCCAGGGAAGCATCTGTCCGTCACGATATGTTATAAGTGTTAGTGGCATAGTTAGGAAAATGATGACACCTCCTGTTGTAAAGTTTGAAACGATAACCTCACAGCAAACAAACTATTATCGCGAGGGGTGACATGTTTGGTCCTGTGATTACGTGTAATTGTCTTTAATGATGTCCTTTACGCACACACGCGTGTCAGACGGCATGTCAGACCAACTGCGTGTTTGTTTTTGTCTCGGGGCGATGCTCTTTGTGTTGAGTAGGTCACCTCAGAATATTCATCACCTCTCATGTCACCGACAAATGATGCAATTTGCGGCAAAAAACCAACAAAAAAAACACATCTCGCTCTTCTCTTTGCGGCCCCGTATTGCCACAACCGGACCAGCCTCGGCCATCAGGCATCGACAATGGCATAATTATGGAGTATTAAATCGTCACAGTGTCACATCAGATGGACAAGACATGCACAGTGCCTGCAAGAACGTACTCGGTGGCCCCTAACTCCCGTCAGCGTGTCCTGAAATATGGAGTTTTGTTTTTTCCGCGGCACGATAATTTTGATTGGTATTTACGAGAGCCATCAAACCTTCGGTGGAGAGGAGCGGCCTCTGAAGGTGACTCTTGGATACGTCCCGTCGGATGTGCGGACACGGCGGAACGAGGCTTCCAGGCAAGCTGCCTCCTTTCACCGAGCCCCTTAAATCACCATCGTTCCAGCCGTACGGCGGCTCACGTGACGCGTGGCCCGCGAGAGGCCGGCAGACGGTGACGGCGAGACGCTCAACGGCCTCAGTTGTCCGGCGCTTCTGTTTCCCGTTATTAAGCCATTGCCTCCGTGCTGTTGTGTTAAGTAGCACTTAAACCGCCAGTTAGGTTTAGGGGGATGTTTCCTGAGGCCCTATTTTTGTACTGCTTGTTTCACTGATGTGGCCGGTTGAATTTTTCATGAGTCCAATCAGCTCGGAGGCGCTTGTTAGACGGAGGATTCTGACAGCGCCGTGATTCGCCTGTCTGTCCAAATGTCCGTCAGCTCGAGCTCAGCTGTCTGTACACTCGCAGCAAAGTGGCTGTTGGTCATGTAAAGGCCAAAAGGAGCTGGTCTTTAGTGTAGCCCTGTCCATCAGAGCCATTGTTCTGTGTGTAATAAGCCTGTGCTCACAGGCTTGCCAGCACAATAACACTGAGGGACAAGCTCCGCGACGGAATCCATGCGGACATTACATCAGCCATCCCGCCTTTATTCATTCATTCAGAGCGGGTTACATGCGTACCGTTGTATGTACATTTTGAAGTTACATTAAAGATGCACCAGGTCTGGTTAAGACTGTTACATTATCTTCTCGTAACAGATAAGATAAGATTTTAGCGTTATTCATTCTACAATAATAATAAAGAAGTGAACGGAAATGGGCAATTACCTTCACCAGATAAATGATTTTCATCTGGCTGAAATATATACTTTATCAGTAAAAAGGTAATTTATTTTGCAGCATAAATTCATATATTTTCATCTTCTCTTATGCGAGTACTATCGATTCCAACAAGGAGAATTTCACTGCGTTCACATTCATTTTGTGAATATATGTTTTTGAGAGCTGGGAAATCATTCGGAACATGTCAGATTGCCTTTATGATTGTTCCATGAACGCCTTTATAAACCTGTGATTCGCCGTAGCCACGAGCCTCAGCGTTTAAACCGTGTCGTCACCACCAACAAAAAACTGGGACATTGTTTTCTTTCAGGTTTTTCTCTCCGTCAGCAACAATGAACTTGCTCTGTAGCATATGTACCGCTGTCGTCCACAGCTACACTCGATGATGGCAGCGTGTTGAGTGAGTGATTTCCGAAAAATGGAATTGTAGTGTGTCTAAATATCATGGAAAGGAATCGGATGGCTTTAATGAGCTTCTTTTATTGACAGTTTTAGTCTTTCCAGAATCATTTCAGCTGACAGGTCTCTGCTGGCGTACAGCACCCCGTCAGCCAGCACAGGCCTGCCCCCTGCATCAGGGTTGTCGATCTCCACTGTCTTTCCAGAGGAGACTGTGTGGATGTCATCAGGTCTTTTGGCTGCTGTTCCAACTGAATTCTTGGCGAGGCGAAAACACCGCACGGGGGTTATCCTTACAGTCCTGTTTAATAGTAGCTCTTCAGGTTTTAGTCTGGCAACAGATCTTTTTTCTTTTTCTTCCGGATGAACTGCTGACCAATTGGAGTGCATGGATGGGAGCAGCCAGGAGACTGGACAATTATACTGTAAACTGCCAATTTATTAATCTGCATTTGAAAACAGTCCACATGAAGTGCACTTCTTGGCCCATGTTTGAGTGAAGTTTTTTTTTTGAAGAAATAGAACTATATAGTCCGTTGGAACAGGGAGGTGTAGCCATGTGTCAGCCCCAGAGGAAGGAAGTTGGAAAGTACTGAAAAGCCTATTATCAAAGAGGCTGTCTTTGGCTCTTTAATGGCACTCTTAACAGTAAGGAAATAAAGGGATATTGCCACCCTCGTACTTTAAGGTGACATCCGTTCACCTTTGTTATATTGACTCCTAAAACAGCTTTCATGAACAAACGAAAATAACTGAATATGTATTTCGAATTAAGGTGCCTTGAATAAATATGACTGTTAAATATGACGGTTAAAATAAGGATTCAAGGTTTATTTGCACATTTTCCCGCACATAAAACAGAAATGACAATGTCTGTAGTAACAACTGCTCCAAAGAGTAATGGTGATGGCTGTGGAATGCCAAGAATTATCCTTTAAAAAGTTTCTCATATCGGACTGCAGACTTCATTGTGTTATTTTAACCAAATAACTGTAAATGTAACTGTATATTTAAGAAAACCCGGACTCATAGTAGCCACCATCGATACTGCAAGGATGTCACTTTTTTCTTTCTTTCCCCTTTTTCTCTCCATTTCTATGTCTTAGTTTTTATCCCCCCCCCCTCGATCCTCTTTATGTGCCACAGCCACTTATTACAGTTGGAGGGCAGCTGTGTCTGGACTCAGCTGGGCATTATCCCTGGCCCAGATTGTCCTTGGACCCCGTGTCTGTCTCATAACCTCGGCTGCAGCCGCCCCATACATCACTGGGGCTATTCTTAAAGCTTTCTTCACCATCGATTAATCCACTTGAGTCGGATTCAGGAATGATCAAAGGGAAAACATCAAAGCATTTCATGGAGGTGATTACTCACTCATTAGCCATATGTTTGACAAGTATGCCCTCCTGGCATTGGAAACCTCTCTATTAATCATAAACACGGGCCTGACAGAAGGACATGATGAAATGATGAAATATATATGTTCTGACAGAGAATCGGTGCGATGATATTATTGATGGATTACAGAGTAAGCTGTCATAAAATAGCACAGACCTCACTTGATGTACGACGTCCGAAAATATATTTTGGGTCAACGCTGCCGCCGCCACCATATTTCCTCATTGAGAATGCTGCGACCATTATTATCAATCTGACATGCTCTGAGATTTCCCCCACACCCATGCAACACATACAGCTCGCCATACCTGTGTACAATCTACACGAATGATCTGATGTTTTCCTCCACGTAATTTAAAGATTATACACCCCCCCCCCCGCCTCGCCCCAAACCAGCTAGCCAGTCTGCGTCTGCTGTCTTCCTGTGCAATCGCCCCGGGCTGCGAGGACAAGACAGGACGGCAGAGGATAAATTATAGCCACAGAGCTTCAGCTCTCTCTCATGCTTTCATTTGCACCGGCAATTAATCAGCCATCACTGGAGAGCTCTTGCATGTCAGGCCGAGGATTTTATTAGGGATGTCCTTTATGGGCCTTAATGAGACTTATGTCTTCCTTGAGTATTTCATTTGCCGCACATAGCCGGGCTGCTTGTAACCTTGAGGTGAGGTTTTTTTTTTTGTTTTTTTTTCAACAACAAAAAAAGCTTGGCAGGGCTTTGTTACTCACCTCCCAATGATCTTGACTTGATTGGCTCTTTTATCCACTGACTCCCTCACAATTACAAATCCTGTGGTCTCGGAGTCCTTTAATTATAGATACAATTAGGCCTGATTTGTATTTTCTTATTCCGACGTTACTCTTGGCAGTTATTATTATTATTTTTTAAATGCAGCGCTAAACTACAAGTCATTTTAAAACGTGGCAGATTTTCCTCTTCTGTTTTTTTTGAAAGGGGTGAGTGATGCGTCAGAAGAGCAGCTTTATCTTGATCAAAATAGAATGTGGAGCATGATCAGTCAAACACATGTGAAGGACTGGATGTACGTTGAGGGTCTGAGAGTCTTGGATCCCTTTCTCCCTGTATGTTGTTGTTAGTATCATTATCATCGTTCTATTCGAGTCAAAACACCTTGCTATGAAAAAAGATTTTCCTCCACATGAACAAAGGGTTTTGTATCTATCAAGTCACAGGAGAGATGTCTTGCTTTTGTCTGCGCTCCTGTCACCGAGAAGGTGTTGTCACATACATTAAACAAGTTGACAAAGTTTGAGCAGATTTTTTTTCTGACATTGGCCGCAAAGATTCATGCAATTTAATGAACACTCAGACAGCACTGTGGTAGCTGTTCTTACTTTGTAGTTTTTGTATTTGATGCACAAATCTTCTTAACATTTGAAGTGATTGTTGATTATTTAGTCAGGGATATTGCATGCCATTAAGATTTAAACCATATTTCCAGGGGCGCTGGTAATGTGTGAAAACAAAATATCACCAATCATTTTGTGACCCACTTTCCAATTTGTGCATCCTTTAGCTGGGCATTATGCAAGCAAATTTAGCAAGAGCCCTATACCCCCTATTTTGAAAAATTTGAATTGAATATTGAAATCCTTGAAATATAAATACTGGTTAACCTAACAGTTTCCATTATTAGGGAGGGAGTTATTGTTTTTTTACCCAGTGTGAAATATATTTGAAAACTGATTCACGGACAAAAAAAAAGGCTTAAATGAAAGGATGTCATAGCAGAAGCACAGCAGGCCGATAGTGCCTGAAAGGAAAATGTATTAGTTGAAAAGGATTGAAAAATATTTTATGCAACTCAAAATACTATTTAATCATAGTTATTAGATACTTTAAGGACTCTGACCTTCAGAACAGTGGAAGGTGTTGCTTAACAAACACTTTTTGGGTGTGGGTATTTTAAAGATTGAAAATCCTACGCTCACATGTTCACACGAGAGAAGGTCATAAAAGGAGACACAAATTCAGGGCTGTAAGTGTTTTTGTCTGTCGATCAAATAATACCTGTGAAATACTTTTTGTTCAACTTGCAGAAATCCGGGCATCAAATTCAAAATTTCAAAATCTTAATTTTCTTTTACTATTTTGTTGTTGGAGCTGTTAAAATGGGCTGTCCCCTGCTGTGGCCAAACTTCACCATCTACAATGAAAATACTTGAGAGGGCGTCACCCAGTTAACTGAAAACCACAGAGTCAGCCAGCGAGAGGATATGGGGGCCATCTGGTAGGATTTTTACAGTATGGTTTGGCAGTTTACCCATGTGTGCTACAGGAAGGGTCGTATGACGGTCATGAATGAGAGAGTCTCTGGAAATCTCCAAGGACACGGACATGAATATTCTCAGTTCAATTTTCTGGGTTAGACTTAAGCCCAACTAAAGTACATGACCCGATCACATCTGTCACCAGCTGGTGCAGCGTGTATGATCAAACTAATTGACCTTAAAAAAAACTTAAATGATACCTTGCAGTTCTCAAAGCTGCATTTGTGATCAAACCTTTGGGAGGGTGGGCGAGGGCAGATGGAGAAATTTACACTTCCTACAGTTCCTGCCCCTTTTTTTCAGGACACCACACTTTTGGACATTTCACAGGCTTGCTACAAGTTTGGAAAGAGCAAGATCACTCAAACTAAGTTTAAAAAAAGACGGTGGTTCAGATGTTAGCACAACAGACTCAACAGACCGTTAATTACAGGTACATTGTTTAATCTTGTCAATGGCTCACTTTCAGATGACAAAATAGAAACCTTTTCCAACTTCTATAAGCCTGGAATGGTTTTGGATTCCCTAATGGCCATGGCCTGTCAAGTGGAGCCGGACTCCACAGTGCCTGCAACCCAGGTGTTTAGATGCATGGATGGATAAAGTTTACTTTGAAAACGGCTGAAAATCAATATTGAACTTAGACAAGCTATTTACAGGACCTTGATAAGGTTTGACAGAGTCGGATCCAGCTTTCAGTGTGTGGTCAATATAAGGAAATTACCGGCCAAAGTATTTCATTTGAGATCAAAAAAATAATAATTTTCCCTCACATATGCAGCAAGGTTAAACAAATTTGCAGATTCCTAGAAATTAAAAACAAAAGTTTGAGAATGTCAAAACACGGTTTCAGAATGTGCCGCATTTAGAAATGTACATTTTTATGGTTTTTGTAATCCCTCGGTGAACTCAAATTGGGAGAAATGATAACGGATTAGTCAGTATTAGTGTCAGGATGTGCTTTTGTTTTCTCCAATAAACACAGTTTTTTTAAGGAAACTAAAACAAGTAACACACTTGCAGGATGAGGGGCAGACAGGTAACAAACACTGGGAACATGAGCACAGGGATCACACATCTTCAGCGTCAAACAGCAGACTCAGAACACAGGAAATAAATAGGAGAACGAGACACAGGTGTGACCAAAAACACAGGCGAAACTTATGAGGGCGGGGCAGACAATCACACAGGCGGGAAAAAACACACAAAAGGCAGGAAGTCGAGCTAAACTGGGACACACATGGAGAGTAACTACAAAATAAAACAGGAAGACATTTACATTTTTGAAATGTCATTTCTTATTTTAAATAAACTTATCGCAGCGACCTTTTGGTTGGTTATAACTAATTCTTTAAATGTAAACATTTACATTTTAGAAAAAAACAGAAATAACACATTTTGAAATGATGTTTATTTGATTCCTTTTCTTACTACAGGAAATATTTTTTTGTAAAAAGAATAGATGCAGCCCCTCAGACAGAGAACAATCATGAAATATTTAATATTCAAACTGCAGCTGCACTGTAGGATAGGAGAGGCACTTTTCAAACACATCGAAGAATTCAATTTCCACATAGGCCTTAAACGTCTGTGATATTTGTTAAGAACCAATTGAAATTTAATCTAACCCCATGGAGTTTCTTAATAGACGCACTCATCACATTCAGACTATATCTGACGATTAATTATCGAGGCAAAAGTGCCACAATTCTGGTGTCTGGCTTGGGGAGAAAACAAATCACATACATGTATGTACATACATTAACGGTTGTTGATCCAGGAAAGGTCTGTCGGGGGAACAGTCAAATGAAATTGTGATGCTGCCTGGCTAGAGCTGTGTAATTTTTTCGGTCTGTAAAAAGAAAATGAGGTGTAGGCTTTTTTGCATTTTTTTTTTTTAAACCCAATTAGTTTGTAGTTTGAGGTGTGACAGCAGTAAGAAGCACAAGTGGAGGAGCGGAATAATCAAATGACTCCCTCCCAGGGATTTAATAAACCAGAAAGGGATAATTTCACCTTTGATTGCATGCTGTATTTAATGCCCAAAGAAAGGCATATCTAACTTCTCATCATGTGCCCAGTGCGCCTACTGTTTTGTGCTGCGTGCATTGGAGTGCACGGTGCCCTTGGCGGCAGACAACACTCGAGGGACTGTGGGGGAAAACACACGAGATGGTGACTCAGGATGTTTAGGCATTGATCTTGAATAAGCAAAGACAGGAAATCTCTTCACCTATATCTTCCAAATACTGAAAAGATAAAGCTCTTGTAAGTTTGAATAATTTTCTTCATAAATTGGGGATCCATTGATATTCCTGTCACAGGGTACACCTGTGGCACCTCGGTTATTGCCTGCCGTCACTTGTACAATAGACTCATTAAATATTCTGATTAACAACAGTAGGTTTCCAGCACATCAGCCGAAGCTCCCACTTTTCCAGCTAAATGTTACCACCCCCTTTCCATAAACAGGAGCATGAAATTGGACACACGAAAATGTGTAAATCTACGCCAATTTGATATCCAATACCTTGAATTTAAGGAGGATGAGGAATTCTTTATAATGTCCCCCTAACTACCATGTAATAGTCCACTACAAAAGTACTACAGTACTGAAAATCGAATGATAAATAATATAATCAGGACTAATTTAGTTATAGAGATGTTAATTTTCAGACACTGAAAGAGAGAGAGAGAGAGAGAGAGAGAGAGAAATGCTCTCACTTGAGCACATTTTTGGTGGATTTATGCAGTGGGTTGCTGATGATCAAAATCAAATCAAATTTATGTTTATAGCCCATGTTCACAAATTCCCTCTCAGAGCAAATGTCTATTATAGACTAATACTGTATATTGATTGATAACCCAACTTGGTATTTCCCAGTAGATTCAGCAGCCAATCATGTTGAAAACTCTTGCTGAGAACTGACACTTAACACGTCTACATGGAGAAGCCATTCACGCGATTTTACTTTCACGGGTCAAAAAAACAAACTCCGAAAAACCTTTAGCCATCTCTCAGCTTGTAAAAGGAATTCACATCTTTACACATCTCAAGAGAAGCATTCATCTAAAACTGAACTTCTCAGTGTCTCAGTGGCACGATTCAGGGGGCAAACAAAAGAGGCTGACTTAGAGACTTTTCAGCACAGCCACCCACCAGCTGCCGGAACATAAATAGTAATCTATAATTTTGGCTGCGCTGAGGGAAAACACCCAGTGTTTTAGTTCTTGGCGGAGGTCATGTGGCCTCGGTGGGTGTGCTCATGCAGCTCCCGCTTCAAAAACAGACTAAATTAGACCTTTACGATGCAGCCACGTACACACTCTGTATCTTCCAGTGACAGTTATGGAGATTTTTCTTTTGACTTCTTTTTGCTTTGAGGGAACAGTATTACAGTGCCATTGATTGTGCTGGAACCCGGAAGCTAAAGGAGTTGACCCTGAAACGAATTACATTACGCTGTTTGCCTACTTATTAAAGGTTTATATATATCGTACAGAAGATATTTTTCGTTTAAATGAGGTAATGGCGTTGGGAAGGATAAATCTTTCTGTTTTTGCTGCTCATACTCAGCTTGCAGGTTTGTTAACAGCCAGCTCCGTGGCAGATGACTTTGTGGTGTGCCCCCCATATGATGTAATGCGTCGCGAGCCCATATTTCTTTGAACTCAGTCTTTAAGGGTAGTGTAGCAAATATTTATTTCCGTTATTGTTTTGATGCCTTTCATTTGTTCTTAAGCTTGGCGGATGGCACAAATGTAGTGTCCATAGACAAAAGCCGGAGAAGCATCAATCCCAGCATATTGCTTTTACTTTCCTGAGCAGGATGTGATCTTTGATATTTCGATCGGATCCTGTCCTAAATATTGTTGTGTCAGCGCAGAGAATTGTAAAGCAGTCAGAGACATATTGCAGTCTTATTTTATCTCAACCTCTGTGCTTTAATCTTCAAATCTAGGTGAAGAATACTGAAACAAAGGTGAACACTGATAATAACATTTGACAGTGCAAAGAGATGAGGTCCTCTTAAAAAAAGTTGATGGATGGATTCTTCTGTGGTGGAAAGGGGATGACGGGTTGTTTCTTTGTTTTAAAATATAACCATTGGGTGTGTAATAGGCAGTTCTACAGCATCTGAATGAATGTGTAATATGACTCTGTTTGAAAAAAAAATTCTGTTTTGGTCCCTCATGTCTTGAGCTAGGAGCTGATCATCTGTATGTCCTATTTCATTACAGCAGTACCTTCTCTTTTCTTTGGCCGATTTCGTATATTTCTGATATAGAAATATTTAGCTGCCATGTTGCACAATGAAGTGGCATGTTTTGAGAGCAACTGGTAAACATTCACGGCAGAAAACAAAAAAAATGAAGCCTTAAGACATGTTGATATTCCTTCGGGATTTAATTTGGCGGCAATCATGGAAATTCAGTGGTCTATAGGTGTGTACCTTTCACAAACCGCTTGCTGTTTTTCCCGTCTGACTTTCATTTTAGCTGACCGTCTTTGTTTTCCCACCAAGGTTAGTATGAAGTGATTTCCTCTTTCAAAGCAAGTCGGATTTAATGACGTAGCTCACACCGAGTGATGCTTGAAATTCTACAGTTTGTGGTCACGCAGAGTTATTAAATAGACCCATTTTGCAATGAACACATTGATTTTTATTTTTTTTCTGACAGTGCCATCCACTGCTCATTTATGTTACTAAGGCATGCACCACTCTAAGTATTTGCATGTGGGTGGTCTTCAGAGGGACATCGATCCTAATCATACGTAGAAAATTATATTTCAAAGAAAAATACTTGATCTGACACGCAGACGGTCAGACCCAGACCAAAAAAAATCCCCAAACATAATTGGACCTCATCCAAAATTAAAGGCAAACAGGCCATCATAGTCACATCCATCCACTCCAATCCTCCTTAGCAGCTGCTAGGTCCTTTCACAAAAAACAAATGAAAGGCTCATAACAACCTACTTGTACACGTGACCTCTGGCATCTCCTTTTTGACAGAAGGACAGTTTCATAAAGCATTTGTTGAGGTCCCCCTTTTCTTCCCTTGCAATGTTTTCGCAGTTGACTGCGCCTGCCTTTGCAGTTAATAAACGC